>JACXGI010018872.1:0-12729 GCA_016801175.1 Esox masquinongy
TCATCTCCAACCCTCCCATCTCTTCTCCAACCCTCCCAACTCCTCTCTAACCCTCCCGTCTCATCTCTCCTCCTTTCTCATGTTCATTGTCCCTAGCTATCCGCCACTGAACCTGCGATCCCATCAACAACACATCATTGAGAAGTTTCCAATTGTTCCCCTGGACGTCAGGCCAATCATATTTGCGTTTTCAATCATAGTGTGGTTGATTCAAACACAGCAGGCCACTTACACTGTCGAGTCCCTGTGGTCTGATGTTGTGTCTCACAGGGTGTTACACAACACACACACACACAGTGGCTACGACAACAATGGCACACAGAGGTACAATACTAAAACATATATACACATTAAAAATGAAGAAATGGGACTAAATATGCTTTGTAAACTTAATATGACTATTTTTGTGACAGATGGTTAGAGGACACTTCTAATGGACCAATCATAAAGTTACCTTAATGATTGACAAGCCCATACGGTATTTAAATGTTTAGCACAACTTTCCTCATGCTGACACAAGAGAACAACACCTCATGCTGACACAAGAGAACCCTCACGCCAACACAGAAAGTGACACTAGGTCTCAGGCAAAAAGTAGGCTCCAGTCAAAGAGGGGGACCTCAAAAGCGGTCACAGAGCCCTCCGTAGGGAGGCCAGGGAATTAATTCCAAAGTCCAGTTTGGAGCAACAGTTCGCCAGCAATGACTGCTTTTCTGTCTGGAGAGGAATAAAACAGATTACCAGCTATGAACCAAACGCTCCCTGGCGGCGGACGGGTAAATTAAACCAGTTCAACAGGAAGTTTATCTCTCAAAGGCTCCTCAATCACTAGAACACTTCCTGTTCTGGCCATTTTCCCCTCTGACACCTCTCAGATGTCTCTACCAAACTCCTCTCCAGGCTTCTCTTTCCTCCACCCCTTCGTCATCCAAAACAAATCCGGATGAGCTTTTACTACTTCCTCCATTAAAACCCACAGAAGTGTGCAGAGATGCTGCTTGTGAACATCAGCTCTACAGAACTTCCACACCATTATCCCGGAACTACCACATGTCAAACTCTACCAGCCGAACACGCCCAGCACCATGTGTCAGTGGACTACTGACTTCCTGGCCGACAGGACGATCTCGTAAAGACGGGTCAGTACATTTTTAACTCCTCTGCTTCACTGACCCCTACTCTAAACACTCTAGACCAACGACTGTATCTCCAACAACATATCAGTAAAATTACTGATGATTGCTGATGACAGAACTCTGTTTAATCTCCGGATCAGGATGGAGTTTTGGGCGCTAATTACAGCAGGCAGTGTGGATTCATTTGGAATTTAACAAAGCTTTACACCCACATCATTTCAAAATGGAGAATGAAAGAGTCCGATGTAGACCTAGAGTACCAGGTGACAGTGATTGACTACCAGGTAGAAACAAACAAACAGAAGTGTTTCTGCCCTCCAGTACTGGAGTTGAATAGCCCTGGGCTAGAGCATCTGACCAGCCAATAAAGGTTGCTCGATTGAATCCCAGAGCAGGCATGCTGAAAAATTATAAACCTGTCCTTGAGCAAGACAGATAAATCTAATTGCTCCCAGAGAGCCTGACTTCTCCCCACCTTTCCGATTGGGAGGCGTTGGATTACCAGAATCCAAAGCTAAATTACTGTTGAACGTGTTGAAACTGATACATCTCCAGCACAGACCAATGCTGCGCTGCAACAGCAAAACCCTTTTACCCACAATGCCCCATCTCCTCGACACACCCTAGGGAATACGCCGCATGGAACATACTGCGTACACCGGAAGGAAGCCCTTGTATCGAATATATTCTGTGAATGTCATTAATCATCAGCATTTACGTTCCACCACGCCAGAAGAAAGGACCAGCACCCTGGCTGAAGGCTCTGATCTATGGTCTCCTGCACACTCCTAATGTAATCTACATTTGTAAAGCAGAAACGTGCACGCCTGCATGCGCACGCATACACACACACACACACACACACACACACACACACACACACACACACACACACTGCATAACTGAAATGTTTGGAGTAGGCGTTGTCATGAGGGTTTATGGCTGTGCAATGCAAGGTCACGCCAGGTTCTGCTCTGTTCGCCAGCAGCAATATGTCTTTGTGTGTGTGGACGTGAGGTTGTGTGTGCGTGTTTGAGCGTGTGCATTTTAGTGTGTGTTTGCACGTGATGTTGTGTGTGTGCGTGTGTCTGCGTGTGTATTTGCATCTGATGTTGTGTGTGTGTGTGTGTGCGCGTGTTTGCGTGTGTGTTTGCATGTGATGTTGTGTGTGTGTGCGTGTGTTTGGGTGTGTGTTTGTGTGTTTACCTCCACACGGTGTGTATATATCACACATAAAACCATTACAGAGGTCGGGGAAGCGATGTGTGGTGCATATGCCGTACTCTGTTACCCCCGACAGAAATGTGTCCCCGGGGACCAGACTTTAGAGAACACATAAACCCCTCGTCCTTTTACCAGCTATAAAACATACTGAGCACACTTTACCGGCTGGCGGAGGAAACGTTAAAACATGCATAATACAGATGCCACGAACACACTTCTGAGGGAGCATACCACGGCGCGAGGTCGGCAGCCGGCACCAGGCCTTCTCACGGTTTTCTTCCGTGCCGGGCGCTTTGGAGACCGTTGCTGTGAGCTAATGCATCGTGTTATTCATGATATCATGCACTCGGCTTCTAGTGTTTACACAGTGCCACAGTCCCAAGAACGGTTTGGATTTGCTGTGAGCCATCAAGATAAGTAAGATTAAGAAATTGTCTAAATATTAGAAAAATGTTTCTCTGAGTTAATGGGATAATGCATTTAGTGTTGGGAGCAGTTTGTCTCAAAATATAAACCATATGCAGGGTGGGAGAGAGAGGTCTTATCCTTGATCCTTTCACGCGTGTGTGTGTGTACATGTGTGTTTGTGTCCACACGCTGTCATAAAGACATCAGATAAGAGAAGCAAAATGATTTCAGTCTTATAACCGAGTGCCTGGTGACTGCGTTCCAAATGGCCCCTATTCTCTATTTAGTGCACTACCTGTTGATCCTTTATAGGGAACTGATGAAACTACAGATTCCATATGTTGACTTAAACCTACACGAGAAGCCCTGCTCTTGCCCTCTTCTTAAGTCATCCTCATGCTCTGATCTCACTGTTATCCTGATAGACATGCAGGGGATCAAACCACGACATACTGCGATACCAAACGTTTGTCTGAGTTGCCTCAACAACCTGGGATATCACTTCAGCACCGGACACTGGGGCGCAACAATTAGCATCAGGTCGGCTCACAGATAACTACAGCTTTCTGGAGCGCAGGTCGACACCGCAAGCTCTGATTCGAGCACCGAATTCTGACTACATGGCATAAACCGCATAAGGTAACCCTTTATTTTGAGTCCCAAATGCATGTCTGTAGAAGCACTACAGATTACCTACTGACGATCGGTAATCTTGTACTAACCATCCACTGACCATAACCCTAACCTTAAGTTTAGGCAGAACCCCAATAGGTTAAAGTAAGAGATTGAAACCAGGTCAGACTATTCACCCTTAGAATTAGGTTTAGGCAAGAAACAAATCGGTTAAGGTTAGAGATTGGATCTGGGTCAGGCTTATCACCCTTAGGGTTCAGTTTAGACAGAACCCCAATAGGTTAAGATCAGAGATTGGATCTAAATCTGACCATTCCCCCTTAGACTTAAGTTTAGGCAAGGACCAATTCGGTTAAGGTTAGAGATTTAAACTGGATCAAGTTTATCACCCTTAGGGTTAAATTTAAGCAGAGCCCCAACCGGTTAAGGTCAGGGCTCAGATCTAAGTAAAGCTTATCACCCATAGGGTTAGATTTAAGTAAGACCCCAATAAGGTTAGGGTTAGAGATTGAATCTGAGACAGGCTTATCCCCCATAGGGTTAAGTTTAGGCAAAACCCTTGTAGGTTAAGATTAGGGATTAGATCTGGGTCAGGCTTATCCCCCATGGGGTTAAGTTTAGGCAGGACCCCAACAGGTTAAGATTAAAGACAGTAGACAATGACCAGGTTCAAAAGCAAATAGGCAAATACACTATACCTATGGTTAATTTTATGCTCAACCAATATCCCAGGGAAAGCCAACACTGAGGAAAGAGTTAGGGATAGTGTTAGGGTTAAGGTTAGGGTTACGGTCAATGGATGGTTAGTACAAGATTACCGATCGTCAGTAGGTTAGGGTTAGGGTTAGGGGGTTAGCCCTATGGGTGATAAGCCGGACCCAGATCCAGTCTCTAATCTTAACTGATTTGGTCCTTGCCTAAACTTAACCCTAAGGGTTATTAGCCCGACTTAGATCCAATCTTTACATTTAATGAACGGGGAGATTTTGTCTAATTTCAACCCAATAATTGTTTTGGTCCTTGGCTTTTATTTTTAATTTGGTGGGGATAATTTAAGTTTTGATATTGACTTTTAGGTTATCCTTTTTTCTTTTCCTTTTCCCCTCCCTTTCCTCTTCCCTCTTCCCCCCTCCCTCCTCTTCTTCCCCCCCTCCTTTTCTGTTTCCCTTTTTTTTCTTGTATCTTTTCAATTTTGGTTGTTGGAGGTTGTTATGGTTGGTTGTTTTTATTGGGTGTATATTTTTATATTTTAGTTAGTTGGAAAAAGTATACTTTTGACTTGTGCCCGTGCTTATTTCTATATCCATTTGGATATAGAATATATTGTCTCCTAACCTAACCCTAACACTATTCCTAACCCTATCCCTAACCCTAACCATCCACTGACCGTAACCCTAACCCTAACTCTAGCAAGAAGTTGCTTATCAGTAGTATTTGTCGATAGTATTAATGTCTATAGAACATCCCTAACCCCTACCCCTAACACTATCCCTAACCCTACCACTAACACTATCCCTAACACTATCCCTAACCCTATCCCTAACACTACCACTAACACTATCCCTAACACTATCCCTAACCCTACCACTAACACTATCCCTAACACTATCCCTAACCCTACCACTAACACTATCCCTAACCCTACCACTAACACTATCCCTAACCCTATCCCTAACACTACCACTAACACTATCCCTAACACTATCCCTAACCCTACCACTAACACTATCCCTAACACTACCCCTAACCCTACCACTAACACTATCCCTAACCCTACCACTAACACTATCCCTAACCCTACCCCTAACACTATCCCTAACCCTAACACTATCCCTAACCCTACCACTAACACTATCCCTAACCCTACCACTAACACTATCCCTAACCCTACCCCTAACACTATCCCTAACCCTACCCCTAACACTATCCCTAACCCTAACATTATCCCTAACCCTAACCTTAACACTATCCCTAATCTGTTTTGCTAGGTGAGCCAAACGTCACAGACATGCTGCCCTTAAGACCGTCTTCCTATTTGATCCGGTCTCTGTGTCTGTCTATGTTTCCAACTTGTCTGTATGTATGTACGTCTGTCATCTTGATCCAGTCTGATCCCTGCGTGAGTGACAGCTGTTATCTCAGCATTGTCTTCCCCTCTTACTATTCATCAACTCACAGCAAGAGCTCTGTGTGTGTGTGTGTGTGTGTGTGTGTGTGTGTGTGTGTTTGTGTGTTGTGTAATTGTGACCTGGTCTGCCCTCTGTTAGCTTCTCAGTAGGGATTTCTGAGGCTGTTGTTGTGTGTCTATCTCCCAGAACGGGATGGAGTCAGCAAAGGCTGGCCTGTCACTCCGCTCATCTGACTCAGTTCACCTGCCTCTTCCTCCACCAGACGGCTCCAGCCGATGCCAAAACACACCCGTGTGGGCTCTGCTGGCGTTGAGTCCCTTCGAGTTTCTATCCACTCGACCCTCTACAGACGGAAGTATTCGTAGAACCATCAGATCTGACATAAGTAATTGGGTAGGCTGCCGAATGCTTATGGATTTATGTTCACTTGCATAGACTCTGAAAGTTAAGCAGTGCCACTGAAGCTGAAGTTGCACAGCTTTGTGTGTTTTGAACAATACAGTGTCACAGGTTTTCGTGACACAGACACAAATTAGAACGTTCTTTCTTTAAAACCAAATCTCAGCTCTTACTCTTACCCTAAACCTAACTTTTACCCATCCCTAACCCATTTCCTCCTCCATATCTGAAAAAATATGCTGTCCTGTATGTGAATATCGTTGAACATCTGAAAAACACCCAAAACAAAAGGCCTTTTTCATGTGCACGTCACACACTTCTAATAAGCAATCTGTGTCTGTTTCACAAAAACCTGTGACACTGTGTTGGTTTTAAAAGAAGGTAATGAATATTAAAGACTAATCAACATTGTATAATCAAGCATGTAACCGTTTTGACTTCCAACTCAAAGGCACACATCCATCATAGCATGTTATCATTTGAATTCATGAATATTTATAGGTTTGATGCCAAAGCATTTTCTCTCCACGGAAGTTAAACATGTTCAGCTTTCTAATAGAGAGTAGCCACCTGCATCACACTCTGCTTATCTGCTCTCTACCCTCTCTTGCCTCTCCTCTCTCTCGCTCCCGCTCACTGTTTCCCTCTCTGCTGTCTCCATTAGTTGCGTTTAAAGCTGAAATCAGATGGTGAGACATATTTTAAAGGTCAGAATGGTTGTGGAAGGCAGCTGCTGGAATTGGCAGAGAGGGAGCTAGAGAGAGCAGTTCCCTGCTTGCGTTTGCAGGCTCCGGGCTAAATGATTTCCCTGAATGATTTCTCTGAGTGTGCGCCGTCCAGGGGAAGTGAAGTGATGGCTGATTGCTTCTGCTCACCTTGCGCGCGGCCATTCTCTTTTCCTCCGGTAGGTAACGGCAGGGCCAGTTAACCCTACGTGGGATGGGCATACGGTGGAGGCCACGTCTGCCGTTTAAAAGAGGCTGTGTGGAGTTTGCGCATCAAGTGTCCCCTGGCAGCAGCAGAGTTAAACATCCCCTGACCGAACCGTGGCGTATGAGGACGCCATCCTTTGCTTCTGTTTTTCCATTCCATTAGACTCAGAGAGTTTATGTTCAGTAGACCACACACTGAAGCTCTTCCTCCTGATGAAGTGATGTAGTCTATAGCTCTGCGCCCCCAAAAATTATCTCATTAGGCTCCTTCACAAATCCTGCATATTTGTGAAGGTAAGATAAACGTTGTAGAGGCATCTGGCTCTGATTTCCAGATTCCAGACTCGGAGAACAAGAGGCGGTTGTCCTAAGACGTTCGCTAACTAAAACTTGCACGGCTACAGCTTTTGGGGGGTTGGGGAGGAAGCACCGCTAAGACCCATGGGAAGTAACAGAGAATAGATGGAAGCCATTATAGCAGCCAGCTCATCACGCAATCCCATTGGTCTGAAGGTGCCCATTAACAGGGTACAGACTCATACGAAACCCATACAATCACTTCACTGAACACCGGTGTCAAGATGATTTCAGTGTATGAAGACTGGCAACTCAGTGGTTCTACAGTACAGAGAAGGCTGGCTGAGTGATGTGTGCTTTACAGTAAGCCATAGGGCCAAACTATAGAGTATTGGCATAACTCTGCATAACCTATTTCAGCCTCCGGCTCAGGAGACGTCACTGAACCCTGCGGTGAACATAGACTTGAAAGTAAAAGACATAAAAGACAGGTCCAAGTACATAACCACAGTCTTCTGCAGGCAACGTCTTCAGGCATCCCACCAGATAATTCTGCATATCTGCTTTCTTCTCAAGAAAACACAAAATAAGCTATTTGCTCTGTTCGCCAGGAACAGCTATGTACCCTTGGCTATTTCTTCTGGCAGTTATAGTAAGCAAAAAAGAGATGAAAAATACAATATTTTTCAGGTGCAGGACAGAAAAGCGTTTTAAAAGTAAAGAGCAATGTCCGCAACTCTAGATTGTCTCCTGTGGGGATTTTATTCAGAAGAACACACAATGTTCTCGTCCACTCTCCTCGTCCCTCACCTCCTTCTTAACACCCGTTGGTAGAGAAGGCCACAGGGGTGGAAGAGCCCATGGATTTTGAGGAGGTGAGGAAAGAGACCCCGCGGCGTTTCCAACTGAGGGAAAGCCCTAACTTGCACTCATCCCTCGTTAGAGACCTCCATTCACATGATTAACAGAATACAGGAATAGGCAGCGCCTGACAAGGATCCCGAAGAGCTGTATATATCTATGTAAAGTATGACAAATGCCATATGGTAATAAAAAAACGATAATTACCATAAAATATTGCCGGTTCTCCCTAACGCTGATTACAAGGGGTTGTCATAGAAACAGCATGCAGGCATGCCACAGAGGGGAGAAGATGCGTCGACGAGCGACGCACAGTCTTTCCATCGTCTCTCCACCATCGTCGCATGTCCAGGCGTCGCACGCAAAACACATTCTAATGTGGATTCCAGGAGCATGTCTATCTGGGCTGCCTCCGCTATGGTAACCCCAAACTGTCAGAACAGACCTGGAGCAAAGGGCTGAATCCCAAATTGCACCCTATTCCCCATGTAGAACACCCTTCTTTGACAAGGGCTCATCATACAAGGAAGTGGGTGCTGTTTGGGATGCAGCCCAGTACATGGCCGCTACATTTGGGTTAGACTGTGAGTCCCTCGATCCAGACTACACTCACAATACCTGCGGGTTGTGTTCTGAATCCTCACGCGTGTCACAAATGGCATCCTATTTCTAGTACGGCGAAGGGGAAATAGGGTCTGAAGTAGTGCGCCACCTAGTGAACAGGGTTCCATTTATGAATCACACCCTCTCTCTCCGTGTGTTATCCTGTCATTTAGTTACAAACTCCATCATGTATCAAATGGATTACGACCTGATTAGAATCTAATCTAGAGGGATGGCCTCTATACATTGGCATGAATGTCAATTTAGCGCGTGTGTGTGTGTGTGTGTGTGTGTGTGTGTCTCTTAGCTGTTTTGTGAAAGTATAGATACAACATAATACTGAGCAGCAACGATCACAATCATGGCTGTATTCATTTGTTTTATCCCTTTTTTCCTCCTCTTTTCAACTTAATCACATCTAGTTGTATCTAAGGCTCATTGTGCCCGCAACACATCCCAACGGATACGGGAGAGTTGAAGATAGGACCCTCATTCAAAAGGAGTGTCCAGGGAACAGACGCAGGGGTCCAGTGAAGGCCTGACATGGCCGAATTGTTCAAACTGTCCTACAGGGTCTTTAGGGAGACACTATCATAAGGCTGACCATGATGGGATATGATAATATATATTCAGAGAGTACACTCTAAAAAGAAATGTTTCCTAGGGCATAAGGGTTCCTTAAGGATCCTCCAGGGTGTCACTGTGAAGACCTAAGGTTTCAGTTAAAATCTGGCACAGGGGTTCCCAAACATTTGAACAACTCTCTATGCTCCCTGACTGTCTGGCTTTTCTTTCCGGTGATTACGAGCAAACTGGAAACATTAAAAAAATGTATAAATTCTGACTACACTCAAAAAACAAAGCTCTTGGCAGCGTACTTTACTTTGAAATGGTGGGGGAACCCCTATAAGATATTCAGGTAAGGAGCTATTTATATTTGTAACTCAAAGAACTATGAACAACATACCCTCTCAAAAATCTTGAGTAACCACTATAAATAGGGGATATTGGAGGAAACTTTTTAAAGGGTTCTTGCATGGATTTATAGGGGTTCCCCCACAGTTTCCCGTCTTTTTAGTTTTTGGTCATTTTACGGTACATTGAGTTTCCTTCCCTCCAAGCGGATCTGGCAGAGGCCCACGGGTCACATGTACACCCCCCGTCTCACAACTCCTTCAAACAGAAACAACAGCGACCATTCCCGCTTCGTGTTTATGGCTCCCTACAGCCAAATATGTTCCAAATGGCAGCAGAAAGACAGCGAGATCAGAACAACAGAGGTAAGAGAGACGAACCAGAGGGCCTTCTGCCTCATCCAAGCATCTGCTTTGCTTTAGGGCAGGCTACGACACTGCTGATGTTGAGGCGGGAAGTACACTAGGACTGCCAGAAGAGTTAGGGAGGATAAGGAAGAGGAGGTCTTTCTCAGCACCAAAGACAGCTGTGAAGAAAAAGGAATATTCCTCTCTTCAACATATACAGTGACTTAAACAGACATTTTTAAAACTGCTTGGAATAGCCTCTGTGAAGAATAGGGTCTGGGTAAATCCCAGGGAAGTTAGTCATTTTGGAATGTGATACACGATTTGGATATTCAAAGATACTTGCAAAAAATATCTATATCTTTTAAATGGACTCTAACCCTAGTGTAGAGCTCTTTTTAAAAGGACTCCAGCCCGTGCAGAGCTCGTTTTAAATGGACTCCAACCCGTGCAGAGCTCGTTTAAAATGGACTCCAACCCGTGTAGAGCTCTTTTTAATGGACTCCAACCCTAGTGTAGAGCTCTTTTTAAGTGGATGCAAAACCTGATGCCCTATCCTGTGTCTCCTGCCCTGTGTGAACTTACATAGCAGGATAGGAATGTGATTATGTCAAGGAGAGGGATTCAGGTTAAAGGCAAAACTGATCCCAGACCAAAATGGAACATGCCAGGTTTGACCACACTTTGCCATCCACGGTGTCCCTTCCAAATGTTTTTTTTACTCTAGGCCAGTTCCACCTCCATCTGAATTGCAACATCAATGTCTGTATGCCTCATGATTTCTCATTCTGTCTGAAGAGACAGACAGAGAAATCACCCATTTCCCTCCCCTTCCCTTTTTGAAGTTAACAAGAGAGTCCGTCATTAATCCCAGAACATAGTCACTGATGTTGCCTACACTAATCTGACACCAACACCTGGAAGGTGCCACAAGATACAACACAGATGATGTATCTCAATATGGGTTGTTCTGAACTCTGGATTGTTAGAATAAAACTAACATTCTTTCATGCAGTAAACATTAAAAAATACAAACTTGATAACCTTTTACAGACACTGACACTGAGTATACATTTCCAGCTCAGCATTAAAATGTCTACAACAAATGAATGATCAAATTAAGATAAGGCATCTGTGCTGTAAAGTGCTCTGTTGAGACATCTAAAAGACACACAGAGACCTGAACAATGAAAGATGAAATGGTGCTACCGCGTTCTGTTGGCTGTCTATTGATTTGCTTTCTAAATGGCAGTCCCTGTTTTATCTGTTTTCTAAATGATGCTTCTGTTTTGTGGCCTGTGACTCCTTGGGGATATCAGCCCTTCTGTGGCTGTGTCTGTCAGACAGACAGACAGGCTCTGTAGCTTAGCAACACTGAACAGTTACAGAGAGAGAGAAAGAGAGAGATAGACAGAAAGAGAAAAGGAAGGGGTAGAGAGTGATAAAGAGAGAGATTGACAGACAGAGAAAGTGGTTAGAGAGGGAAGAGAAACGTAGAGAGAGAGCGGGATAAAGGTGAAAAAGAGAGAAAAATGGAGAGAGAGCGAGAGAGAGAGAAAAACAGAGGGGGGAGAGAGAGACCAGTGCTTGTGGCGGTTGCTAAGGAACTAGCAGGAGAGAGTTCCAAGTGGCTCGATAGATCAGACCCTAATGGCTCAGGTCTCTCAAGGCATGTGTGTGTGTGTGTGTGTATGTGTGTGTGAAAACTCAAATCAAATGATATTTGTCACAGGCTTTCGTAAACAACAGGTGCGGACTGACAGCAGAATGCTAACTGACCGGCCCTTTACCAACAACGGGAGGAATGAGGAGAGTAACAGATAATGACAATGAATGTTAATAGCAGAGTTATGTGCCGGAGGTCACAGGTCAGGGTGGTGCAGGAAGATGACCAGATTACAGTAGACTGATAAAGAGGGCAATGGAACACAGCATGTGAGGGATGGAAGGACACAGTCACTGCTGCCCAGTCAACAGCTCTGATAGAGAACAAAGTGATTATTCATCAACTGTATTGTACTGTAACAGCCCCACAACGTTGATACTCTAACGCTAGTTGGATATCCACTCACTGGCCACTTAATTCGGTTTGGCCAGTTTAGTATCGGATAGGACCCCGATTCCACTTCAAGGTTTGACGTTGCTGCACGTTCAGAGATGCCCTTCTGCATGACACATAGAAAGAGTGGTTATTTGAGTATGTGTGGTATTTCCTTCCGTCAGCTTGAATGAGTATGACCATTCAGCTCTGAACAAAGGGTTCTGACCCACATAACTGCCACTAGCTGGATGTTTCTTCATTCTTTGTTCATCACAGGCATTCTCTGTAAAGCCTAGAGACTGTGGTGTGTGAAAACCCAGGAGGGCAGCTGTTATTGAGGCGCTGGGACCACCATGTCTGGCACCAACAACCATACCAAGTCAGTTAGGTGACAAACACGTCTGGCACCAACAACCATACCAAGTCAGTTAGGTGACCACCACGTCTGGCACCAACAACCATACCAAGTCAGTTAGGTGATACATCATCCCCATTCTAAAGTTTAGACGTACAACAAAGTCTCTCCCCAAGACACATCTCCTCCCCAAGACGCATCTCCTCACGGATTTCTAGAACATTTTCATTCTTTAGATCAAGTTCCATTAACCTCTCCACTATGTGTACAGGTAGAAGTATAGTGACCAGTTCCATTTACCTCTCCACTATGTGTACAGGTAGAAGTATAGTGACCAGTTCCATTAACCTCTCCACTATGTGTACAGGTAGAAGTATAGTGACCAGTTCCATTTACCTCTCCACTATGTGTACAGGTAGAAGTATAGTGACCAGTTCCATTTACCTCTC
>JACXGI010018873.1:0-12709 GCA_016801175.1 Esox masquinongy
TCCCTGATCATATCCCCTCTCTGTGTCCCTGATCATATCCCTCTCTGTGTCCCTGATCATATCCCCTCTCTGTGTCCCTGATCATATCCCTCTCTGTGTCCCTGATCATATCCCTTCCCTGTGTCCCTGATCATATCCCCTCTCTGTGTCCCTGATCATATCCCTCTCTGTGTCCCTGATCATATCCCCTCTCTGTGTCCCTGATCATATCCCCTCTCTGTGTCCCTGATCATACCCCCATCATGCCTCCAGTCATCTCCGGTCTACTCTGTAGCTGAGTTGTAATGAAGATCAGTGGGCGGGAGGGTGGATGATGGAACCAGCATCCTGGTACTGTCTCAGAGTGTCTGGCTAAAGCCTTACCGATCCACTCTTTAACCCCTGCTCCCCTCTCCTGCTCCCCCCTGCTCCCCTCTCCTGCTCCCCCCTGCTCCCCTCTCCTACTTCCTTCTCCTGGTTCCTTCTCCTGCTCCCCTCTCCTGCTCCCCTCTCCTGGTCCCCCCCCGCTCCTCTCTCCTACTTCCTTCTCCCCACTCCTGCTCCCCTTTCCGCTTTCCTGCATCCATCTTCTATCCTCCCTCCTTTCTTGTTATCCTCTGTGCTTTAGACTGGCTTACTTTGCCGCCATCTAATAAAGGCTCCTGTCTCTTTTTTGCCCACTTCCCTATCTTTCACACGCTCAGTCTCTCACTTTCTCTCACTTTCTTTTGCTCTCTCTATTTTATGATTTCTCTATCTCTCTTTCAATTTCTTTCTCTCTCTCGCTTTTGCTTTGGCTCTCACGTTCTCTCTCCATCTGTCTCTGAATGTACATCTAATATCACTCCCCCATCTCATTCCCTTTTTCTCTTTCTCTTCAGATCCAACTTTATCTGCATCTCCACCTCTTTCTATCTCAATCTCTCCACCCCATTCTCTTTAAATTTTCCCCATTTGTTCTTTACTATCACCTTGTTTTACAGAATTCATTCACTAGCCCAGGAAGATAACTGAATTCCTGTCAGGCACTGTTATTCTTCATAAGTTCCAGTGAATGTGAAGGAGCCTTCAGTGTGTGTATCACTATCCAGTACGTTGTGTGGGGAACTGAAAAAAAATCATGTTTCAATGTTGTTTCACAAATCCAAATACATTTATATTTTAGATTCTTCAAAGTACCACCCTTTGGCTTGAAAATAGCTTTGTACCCTCTTGGCATTCTCTCAACGAGCTTCAAGAGGAGTTTACCTGGTATGCTTTTCCAACACTGATGAAGAAGTTCCCACATAAGCTAAGAAATGCTGAAATGCTGATTTTGCTACACTCTATTTCATAGTTTTTGTTTTATTATGTATTATGTTTGTTGTAAAGTCTTTGTTTATGTTGGAGTACTTTACTTGGGGAATTTAGTGATCTCCTCATGTTCACCCAGCACAACCAGAAGAGAACTGGTCACCCCTTAGAGCCTGGTTCCTCTCTAGGTTTCTTAAGGCTTGGTTCTGGGCTCATTATTGTTTTCACTATCTATCCTGCCTCTGGGTGATGCTGCCTCTGGGTGACCAGAATCACAATGTCAATTTTCACTGTTATGCTGATGACACACAGTTATATATTTCAATGAAGCATGGAGAAGCCCCAAAATTAGCTACTTTGGAAGCGTGCGTTTCAGATATTAGGAAGTGGATGACAGAGAACTTCTTGCTTTTAAACTCAAGAAAAACAGAAATGCTCGTTTTAGGACCTAAGAAACAAAGATCTTTGTTGGCAGATCTCACTGTGAACCTCAACGGCTGCATGGTTGTATCCCAAAAAACTGTAAGAAACCTCGGCGTTACCCTTGACCCTGACCTCTCCTTTGATGAACATATAAAATATGTCTCAAGAGTTGCTTATTTTCATCTTGGAAACATTGCAAAAATCAGAAACTTTCTATCAAAAACTGATGCAGAAAAACTAATCCACGCTTTTGTTACTTCTAGATTAGATTACTGCAATGCTCTTCTTTCCGGTTACCCTGACAAATCAATAAATAAACTTCAATTAGTGCTGCACACAGCTGCTCGAATCCTAGTACTAGCCTCTTTACACTGGCTGCCTGTTAGGGTTAGGGCTGATTTTAAGGTTTTATTGCTAACCTATAAAGCAATACATGGACTTGCTCCAACTTACCTCGCTGAAATGATCCAGCCATACATACCTACACGTAACCTTAGATCGCAGGCCTTTTAATTGTACCTAGAAGTTCTAAACAAACAGCTGGAGGCAGGGCCTTCTCTCATAGAGCTCCACTGCTGTGGAATGATTTGCCAATTGAGGTTAGAAATACAAACTCAGTGCAAACTTTCAAGTGTCTACTAAAGACTTATCTCTACAGCATGGTCTATGATTAAGTGTAGTCTGGCCCAGAGGCGTGAAGGTGACCAGAAAGGCTTGATACTGTCCACCCTTGCTGTCTTACCAGGTGGGCTCTCATCTCCACTGGGATGCCCTCCCTCCAATGCCATTCGGGAGCGGAGTCACTGGCTTGTTGTTTTCTCTCTGTTGCTCACTTGTGCAATTGGGCTGTACTCTGCTGGCAATACTCGGCCCTCTTTCAGGGTGTTTGCGGTTGGTGGGTGTCCCTTTGGTTGATGCTTGGCAATGTGGGTGGATTGATTTCCATCCTGTTGGGCCCTGTCCGGGGCCTCCCCCGGATAGGGCCACAGTGTCACTGGACCCCCCTGTCTCACCCCCAAGGTCTTACGCTGCTATATTATTGTGCTGGGGGAGTAGGGTCAGTTCTCCTCCACTATCAATCCCTGTAGATCTAAGGAATGCATTTTCTAAATTTTCCCTGTCTCCTGCCGTTTTTAACTAGGAGGACATGAGATCTTGGCCCACACCTGAGGAGTACCAGGCTTGAAAGACCCGTTGCTGTCCCTGTCCAAAGTCTTCCTGGTTGTATTGCAGATCAAGACGATACCTGACGATTTCAGCTGCCACTGTGCTGACACCTCCCCCTCCTCGTGTTGTCCCTGTCCTTGTCCATCTGGTCATGCTTCCAACCTGGACTAAGTTTAAATAGACTCTGGACTCAGCCCACATGCATTTATTAATTATTACAATTTGTACTCTTAATATGTTCACCCGACACAGCCAGAAGAGGACTGGCCACCCCTCTGAGCCTGGGTCCTCTCTAGGTTTCTTCCTAAATTTCGTCTCTTAGGGAGCTTTTCCTAGCCACTGAAATTCAACACTACTGTTGTTTGCTCCTTGGGGTTTAAGGCTGGGTGTTTTGTGTTTTTTAAAAACACTTTGTGACAACTGCTAATGTAAAAAGGGCTTTATAAATAAATTGATTGATTGATTGATGGTTTCTTCCTAAGTTTTGTCCCTTTTAGGGAGTTTTTCCTAGCAACTGGGCATCAACCCTGTGGTTGCTTGCTCCTTGGGGTTTCAGGCTGGGTGTTGTGTAAATTCACTCTGTGACAAATGCTGATGTAAATTGGGCTTTATAAAATACATTTGATTGATTGATTGCCTTGTAGCATTAGCTCCCAGTGGGTTTAGGAAAGACAATGAGGACCCATGTTTTTTGATGCAATCTCTCTCATGTTGCCTTCATCATAATTTCAGGAAATGTCCTTCCAGACAGATGAAAATGCTATCATTAGCTGGCAATTCTGGTTTTGCGCTTTGATTTGGTTCCTGCCATTTGAGTTGATGGGTGATATGTTTGTCTGTTGTGCTCGCTGAGGTAAAACCACATGTAAAACATGACAACACAGAATGTTTTCTTTAACTTATTTTTTATACAAACCATGTACAGTAAAATAGAACATGTATTTATACTATTTACCACATTTTTCATTGTTGAAACATTATATGATAGCTGAACATGTTAGTGTTTGGGTGAGATAGCTGCTATCTTTACATGGACACAGGCTTAATTATTCAACTGCTTTTGTCACCTATAATGGTATTCAAATGAGCATGCACACATGCAGTCTATTTCTGGCAATTTGCACAAAGCTTTATTTCATCATCTAATATTAGTTTAAATGCCAATGTATAATGTCATGTGGAAGTCCAAATGAAATTAGCTTAAATTAACTTAAATTAATTTTACACTTTTTTCTATACTATTTAGCGGGTGTCTTTTCTTTATAAATGCCATCAACAATTACTAAAAATAAGGTCCTTGACTAATGCTATCAATTTCCTGAAAAGGCCAATGTCCTTATTTACAGACTCAATTTTTGGTGAC
Organism: Esox masquinongy; assembly: GCA_016801175.1. NCBI lineage: Eukaryota > Metazoa > Chordata > Actinopteri > Esociformes > Esocidae > Esox > Esox masquinongy. Next base: position 4,226 of record JACXGI010018873.1, read on the forward strand.
TAATTTAAGGATTCATTCACGACCCTCCAGATTAGGGCTCCATCCAAACGCTGCTTGTTTTATGTTCACGGAGAAAAACGGATCAAGCAGCAGGCAGCATTAAGAAGACTAGTGCTATGAACGAATGACTGGACCCATGGTACCAGGACACAGTGCCTTGATTATATACTGTTATAACAGAAAGCTTCACAGAACCAAAACATGCAAAGAAATTAAAAATGCCGTCTGGGGTCTTTTTGTGATTAACAAACTGATGTTTAAAGGTCCAATTTTGGGCTTAATATGTTCAGTAATATGTTGTTTATATGTGTAGAATCACTGTCACAGTGTCAGCCATTAAATTACAAGCTTGTATGTAAGTGGTTTTGATGACATGGGGCTCAAATAGGCAGATACCAGACAAAGACGTTTAGGACCAGTTTAGGACTGATAATTAGAGACACGGTGTGGTAATTAACCCCTTGAATTGATTACTGATCTGATAAACATATCTTTATGCAACCAAATTACAGGGAGTCTGCTTAGGTGAGAAAATTATTTATTTATTAGCTCAATTAAATCATCCAGTTGGACAATGAGCACTGACTTCTACATCAGGATCACCAATCTAGTTGCATCGGTAAGTAGATCTTGTTTTAAATGTATTATGAAATATGCTAATGTAATGACAGTCAGTGACAAATGGATGTTGCTTGAAGCAAAGTCTTACAAGCCTCCTATGCTGAATGAGATGCTGGTAAATAGAACCATGACTTTTTAGTTTATCAGGAGGGGTTTTGTTGTGCCCTCTTTGTTGCTGACTAAAATTAACGCAATGTGTCAAAGATGTGCTCTTTTCCGTGAATTTTCTACAAATTTTGTTGTGCAGTAGACTGAATTTATATAATTGATTACATATATTGTTTTTACCATTAATCTACACTCAACACCCCATAACAAAAAAGCCAAAATGCTCAAGGATATTCACAGACTTACATTCACAGACTTGTCCTAAAGTCACTTCAGTGCTGTCTTTGGCTGTGTTGGTCTGTTGACTGTGGGCTTCAGGTTGTTGACGTGCTAAAAGATCAATCTTCACCCCAGTCTGAGGTTCTCTAATCTCTGAATCAGGTTTTCTTCAAGGACAACATCTGTAAATCTTCACCAGTCTCCCAATCCTGCTGCTGAGAAGTAGCCCCATAGCATGATGTTTTTGCCACCATGCTTTGCTGTGGGGATGGAATTAGTCAAATGATGAGCAATACCTTTTTTTGCCTTTCAATGCTCTAGCAATACTTTCCATCAGTACCCGTTATTCAGAAATCCTGATACAGTATGTTAACATTTGAATACTCCAGAGGTAGAATGTTCTGTCAGATTATACTCACTAAAATGGCTCATGTAATGAAATGGCAGGTACGTTGAGTCAACAAATGACAGCTCAGACTGATGGGTACTTTTCCTGCTTTTAATTCCTGCTTTTCTCCCATGACTAAAGCTGGAGAGGCTGCCTTTAACTGGGGGTCTTATTCATTCTATTTCTATGGGCTACAGCAGGTCAAGGGACTCGTCTTTCCAGGCTAAGTACATTACCAGACCTGCGACTGTCCAGACACTTTCATTGTGTACAGGGACAAGAACCCATTAAATAGTATCACTTCCCTTACAGAAGTGGAGCTGGAATGCGGGCAGGTTTCACTCAATTAGTGTTGAACGAAAGTTGGACTGGTACCTCTTTAGCTGAAAATGATAACCGAGTTTTGTGTGTGTGTGTCTGTGTGCGTGTGTGTGAGTGCGTGCGTGCGCAAGTATGTGTTAGTGACCGGCTGTGTGTTTGTGTGTGTGTGTGTGTGTGTGTGTGTGCATGTGTGTGTGTGTGTGTGTGTGTTAAAGCAAGAGAGAGAGCAGACTAACTGACTTGCTGTGTGTGTGTGTTTGTGTGTGTCTGAGGATCGGCATGTGGTTGTTGTGTCTCTGAGTTAGCAGTGTGGAAGTGTCAGGTGGGAGGTTTTCTGTGTCTACATGTTTTACTCTACTTATGAGTACCTGAAGTCAGGCGATGTGAGGACATTTGGCCTCACAAGCAAAATACTTTTTTTTGGCCTAACGGTTGAGGTTGGGGTTAATGTCAGATTTAGGGTTAGTTAAAACATTTTTTTTATGAATTGTTAGTTCTGGCAAGCACATTGACACAGTCTGTGTGTCAGTGCATGTGTGAATGTGTGCTCGACTGTGCATGTGGGCGTGTGTGAATATGTGCATGTGCGTTGGGGAAATCGTGAGTGAGTTGTGTGTAAAACAGAAGGGTTGTCGTCTTGGCTGGCTTCTTTAACATGTTATTACAATGTTTTAGTGTGGCTGAGTGTGGGAGAAAGAGAAAATGGAGCTAGAGATGGGGAGGAAAAGAAAGACAGGGAGGTGCCGGTGAAATGGTGGAGGAGAGAGAAAAGGAGGTGGGGGCGATTGGGAGGAGGAGAGAGAAAAGGAGGTGGGGACGATAGGGAGGTGGAGAGAAAGAGAGAGAGAGGGAGGGGAAACATGGAGGAAGAGACAGACGTTTTGTTTAGGGTGGGTTGTTGTGACTGGTTTTAGGGGAGTGGTAAATGTCTGTGGAACATGCTCAAAGGGGTATTACATAATATCTCAGCGTCTGACTTGTATATCTCAGGTCAGGTGATGACCCCCTCCCTACAAACACGCACACGCACACGCACACGCACACGCACACCAACTGTTCATCAGACTGTTCTTCCCTAAGCATCCCCTAGGGTTGACGTTGAACCAGAGAGATAGAGGAACAAGGCAGTAAAAGAGGTGAAGAAAAAATAGAGAATAGATGGAGAAAAAAATATGCCTCTTTTCTTTTTGATCGCAAGCCTCTCTCCCTTGCTTACAAAGCATCAGCCAAAGGATAAAGAGTGAGGACTGATAGGACTGATCAGTAAGCTTTGGAAATGAGGCCCAAAATGGGCTAAACTCAAGCTAACCTTAGCTCAGAGACTTAAAACACTCTGTTCTGTCTCTGTCCCACATGCACGTAACCAGCAAACATACAGAAAAATATACAGATCATCTTCTGTTAGCTAATTAATCCAATTAATCTAGTGTATGTTTTACTTTAACAGATGGTGGAACTCACAAGGAATTAGAATTCGAGAGATAGAGAGAGATAGAAAAAGAAATGGAGGATTGTAATTAGCTTCATCATTAGAGAGAGATGGTAAGACAGAATGAGACAGAGAAATAGAGATTGAAATTGACTAAGAGTGAGAGAGAAAATTATGAATGCAATGAAAAAGAGAGAGTGAGTGAAAGATATTAAATGTTTCCCATGCCAATAAAGGGCTTTAAATTGATTGAATCAAGATACAGAGAGATAGAGAAACATAGAGAGAGAATTATTAATTTATTGGCACCACTGAGATTGATAGGGTAAAACAGAGAGACAGAGAGATTTAATTATTTGTTGGTCATTAATAAAAAATCCCCAACTACCCACCACCCCAAACACAAACGCATCCACCCCCAAAACAACTCATGGTGTATTACAACAGTCCATACACAAACATAGTACACTATAAACACATTGTTAACACAAACACATCTCACAGTATACAAACCCGTATTACAGTGCACCTCAAACTCACCAGAAACACATGTTTACAAACCCACATTACTAAACATAATCCCATGTTTTTGCATACCAACCTATACATCCATACAACACAATAGAAAACACACACCAGCCAATTGCAATCGGACATCCACACATTTAATCAAAGTGTAACACTCAAATTCAGCCCCAAGCCACTCAGAGACCACACCCCTAAACAAAAACACCGGGTAGATAGTCCCCAACCCTTTGACCAAGTTCCTCCTAAACCAAACTGACATTTGGTTTAGGAGGACCTTGGTCAAAGGTTGGGGACAATAAAAACCAAACCTTAACAACACAAACCTTCCCCTCTCCTGACTGGAGTACCTGTCCCCAGAAAAAACATTTCCAGAAAAAAAAACATCCCCAACCCCCCCACAGTCATCAAACAAGGACATGTTTGTCAAACCGTGAGTCGAGTCTAGAGTTTAACAAGCACGTCAAAGTTTTTGTACCTTAAGAGCAAGGTGGGGTTTGCTGAAGGTACAGGTCTTCTCAGGTCCACCAGGCCCGAAATTCCAGGAACCAAGTGGATCCGGGTGCAACATTTAGATTTTTTCTGGGTGGGGTTTAATGTAGGTTGTGATGGGTCAGGTATGTGCAATTAAAATGAGTTTTTACCTTCTTGAACCAACTGCACCCATTCTTTGTTAATTAAATGTCAGAGTTCATGAGAAATATGTGCAAAGCTATTATCCTAAAGTGCAGCTGACAGCAGTTTAATGACATCTTATTAAATATGTTCAAACACACTGATGGAATACTCTTTTGTACATGGAACAGGTCCTTTCGTTACTGGGTTCATTTGGAATGGGTCTCCAGTTTTAACTGAAGCATATTGAGTTGGGTTTTTAAAGACTGAGAGCTTGTACATCAAAGCTGAAGGATCGATCCACAAACATTTTGTGAGGTCACTTTCTAATACAATATTAAAATATTGCACTCAACACCTGTGAAAAAGCATCACATGGCATCTAAAGGTTTTGATAAATGGTGTCCTCAGAAAAGTGTCAGGAAAGTTGATTTTGCAGTCTCCTTCCTAGAGAGGCAAGTCTGGAAGTGGCACACTAAATTTTATCATCAAATTTTATTTTTGGAGGAAAAAAAGGAAAGAATCTGTTTCATGATGATGGATGATTAAAGTATATGGACTCTCGAAGACTTAAAGAGCTCCACTTAATATATTTTATTTGCTTAAATTTACAAAATGTTGATGGAATAGACATGAAAAGACTTACTGGAATATAAACCAATCCAACCATTTACTGATGGTCTAACTTAGTACAGCTGACTGGGACTGTGAAACAATTATCACTATCGAACAACTAATGGACATGAATCTTTAGGACATTTATTTAATTAGTGATTTATTAGTATTTGTGCCTCTGGTGTATTATCATTATATTTTAGACTAACCTGGCATCTGCTTTTACAAAAAAAAGCATGACAAAGACAATGCAGTTTTAGAGGCTCTCAGAACATTTTGTGTAATAGCCATTCATTTCAACATAAACATCATTTGGTGATACACAGCACAGCTCTCACTCTGTCTCACTATACATAATAATTAAATTGTGACATTTTTATTAGTGGAACTTTATAAAGCTCTTTAGGACCATGCAAGCTAATATCAATCTTTTCAAGACTTAACAAAAGGCAATGGACAAACTGAGCTTCCTTAACAGAACACAACATTCCTGCATCCAAACTATTATAAACCCTCTCTATCAGCCTGTAATAAACCCTCTCTATTATGTATCTATTACAAACCCTTTCTATTGTGTATCTATTATAAACCCTTTCTATTATGTATCTATTACAAACCCTTTCTATTATGTATCTATTACAAACCCTTTCTATTGTGTATCTATTACAAACCCTTTCTATTGTGTATCTATTACAAACCCTTTCTATTGTGTATCTATTATAAACCCTTTCTATTGTGTATCTATTATAAACCCTCTCGCTTAGGTAGCTATTATAGACCCTCATTGTCAACCTTTTATAAACCCTCTCTATTACCCTGTTATAAACCTTCTCTACTATGTATCTATTATAAACCCCCTCTATCAACCTTTTATAAACCCTCTCTATTACCCTGTTATAAGCCTTCTTTATCACCCTGTTATACATCCTCTCAATCAACCTTTTATAAACCCTCTATTTAATGTATTATAAACCCTCTCTATGAACGTTTTATAAACCCACTCTGTTATGTATCCATTATAAACCCTCTCCCCTTGAAAAGAGATGAACAGGTCAAGGCTCTTTGAGATGAATTTATAAACCCACTTTGCTGTGGTGTCATGCAACACACCTTCCCTGACGTCTGTGATTTTACACATGTAGCTGCCCCTTACACAAACTACGCTGACCAACCAGCATCACCTCTCTTGTCATTTCCTCCCCACCTTCCCTCGTTGAATACTCCCTCTTGCATGGCCACGTCCATCAACACCCCTCCTCCTTATAAATCCTCCAGGTGGAATAAATATGGTTCCTTTCTCCCCGTCCCAAATGTCACCTTATCAACTATATAGTGCTCCACTTGAAAAAGGGCTTCAAGGAAAATTCACAGGTCTCTGGTTAAAGGTCATGACTCCTCCTTTACATCCAAGTGCCCCCAACCTAATGGGGACAGTAAATTGCCCAGGACTGGAGTGGGGCAAGATTAGTTGATAGTAGGAAGGGAGTAGATATCTGTACTTTGTGCTAGGGTCTAGCGGACGGTAGGTATGAGCTCCTGACAACGAAACCGTGTTTGTCCTGTACACATGCAGCCAACCACTGACAGGAACACTTCAGGCACATTCCTCTGTCATTCCTTCAAGCAGATAGGGGTCAAACAGATAGGGGTCAAAAAGATAGGATTCAAACAGATAGGAGTCATAGGAGACCAGCTCAGTACTGATAATATAATGCAAGATTCCCAAGAGAGGGTTTCCTTTAAATTGTGGATTGTTTCGAACACGAGCGGTGTCATTGTGATAAGAGAATAATAGAACCCATGTGGAAGACAAGTACATTTCAAAGATATTTTTGGAATGAATTTACAAATGTATTTGTAGCACAGTTATATCAGAATATATTATTTGCAAAACAAAAACTATTTTAGAATATTCACGCATTTCTGGTTGGTGTAAAGAAGGAAAGTAAGAAAAAGTCAGGTATGCAGAGAGAATATGAACAAAATGAACAAAGATCTCAGATGACTTTGCTCCACACTTACAGTCTCCATAGAAGAAACTCCCATGCTATAAATATTCTGCTGGCTCAATTAACTGAACATTACATCTTGATCAAAGTAAGAAGCAAGTAATCTCTAGCCTCTTGTCACACACACACACACACACACACACACACACACACACACACACACACACACACTTACATCCTGTCCTTCAAGTCACAGAACAGATCTCCTAAAGGTCTGAAGGAGAAAGGGTCAGTGGGTATGTTCCAAGCTATACCTTATACCCATTCCAAGACACTACTGCTCCGATATGGTTGAAGCCTATCAACGAGTGCACTACAAAATAGGATTCCATTTGGGGTGCGTGCAGCGTTTTAATTACCTTCCTTGCCTGTATAAAGGTGTATAAATCATAAAGACCTTTATCAAATATATCAAATATGCGTATATATATATATATATATATAAATAATGAAACTCAACTTAATTAAAATGTCTCAGAAAAAAAGCTTTCTGAGTGTAAGAATCGTTTTATTAAGTGTTATTGGGGACTGGACGTGTTTGGCTTATTAAGATTATGGTGCGTGCGTGTGTGTGTGTGTGCGTGCGTGCGTGCGTGTGTGTGTGTGTGTGATGGCTCATGAGTTTATAGGCAAGGTTTTCATGAGTAGAACGTTCCAGTGTTTTTGAGATGCTGTTGTATTTTTTCCATTCAAATGCTTCGAGGACCTCTGTCACTTTTCCACTGTCTTCACCCAAAGATGCGGCTCGGATGTTGTCATCTTCGGGTGTTTGCCTAAGCGGAATGGTTCTGAAGGGGATATGACTGGGGCAGAAAATGGGCGGGGTTGTGCCCCCATACTACCCCATGACATGAATGTCATCTCCAATATCCAACTGAAAAATAAACTATCTGATTGGTCAGACAGGGGCACATACAGCAGCCAGTGGGCTGTGCTCTGGGAAATAAGATTTCAGAGATTGGCTAGGAGGAATGAGGAAGTGTAAACTGAAAGCAACATTGATTGATTGAGACTGCAGGGTGTAGGCAAGACAGAAGTTAAGACATTCCTCCCAAATGGCACAGTATTCCCTTTGTACGTCTTTTGACCATGGACTTCAGGGATTGCATTGAAATTGTGCTCTGTGTGGAAATAGAGTTTCACACTGACAAGGAAACCCGATTGTAGTTATTTAACCTTTTAGCTGTAAAGCATCCCCCAACTGTTTATGTACAGTATAAAGCTTAACAAAATGTAATTTCAACTCCCAGAAGGGATACTATATACAGTTAGGTACAGTTAGATACTATATACAGTTAGGTACAGTTAGATACTATGTACAGTTAGGTACAGTTAGATACTATATACAGTTAGGTACAGTTAGATACTATGTACAGTTAGGTCCGGAAATAATTGGACACTGACACAGGATTTGTTATTTTGTCTGTTTACCAAAATACACCGATCAGCCATAACATTATGACCACTGACAGGTGAAGTGAATAACACTGATACACCCATCAGCCATAACATTATGACCACTGACAGGTGAAGTGAATAACACTGATACACCCATCAGCCATAACATTATGACCACTGACAGGTGAAGTGAATAACACTGATACACCCATCAGCCATAACATTATGACCACTGA
>JACXGI010018874.1:0-12679 GCA_016801175.1 Esox masquinongy
ACCTCCTTCCTCCACTTCCACCTCACCCTCCCCAACCTGCATCCCACCTCCTTCCTCCACTTCCACCTCCCCATCCCCAACCTGCATCCCACCTCCTTCCTCCACTTCCACCTCCCCATCCCCAACCTGCATCCTACCTCCTTCCTCCACTTCCACCTCCCCATCCCCAACCTGCATCCCACCTCCTTCCTCCACTTCTTCGGATACCAGAACCTCCCGGTCCACCACTCCATTCCCACCATCTCCCTGCTTACCTGTGATCCCATCCGGCACATCCGTCACCACCTTCACAGAAACAGGTACTGTATCCACTAAATCAACCTTCCCAATTGTAGCTTCCCCGTCCACCAATGTCCCAGTCACCAACGCCTCCGCTCCGGAACAACCGTCCACAACAGCCGCCGTGACAGCCTCCTCCAGGCCATCAGCATCCTGGACAACGCCCAACACGACGGGTGGGCCGGACCCGCGACCTCAGGACGACACCCAGGCCTCTCCGCACTTGCTGTTGTGTTCCCAGATCCAGAAACCGCCACAGACAGTAGAACCACACCGCCACTCTCGCCCTTATCCCTATGCGTGCAAGCCTGCCGCTTATGTCCGATCTCCCCGCAATCAAAACACCTTAAACTCCCCGTGGTAGCATAGACCATATACGTTTTCCCCTCGCACTTAACCTGATACGAAATGTCTAACGTTTTCGCAGGTGAGTCCAAAAACATAAATACCTGCCTCCTACAAGCAGTAATGTGCTTTAACAACGGATTTTTACATCCAAGTAATAACTCTCACATCGGACCAGCGAATTTACCATAACGAGCGAGATCACGCATCTGATCGCCGTCAGGTATGAACGGCGGCACATTAGATATGGTAACCTTCGAAGCCGGGGAGAACCAAGGCATAATTTGTAAGAATTCATTATTAACAACCACACCCGACTCAACCAGACGGTGGACAAAGCGCTCCTCTTTTACAAACACAACCACCGCTCTATTCATTCGCGACGCAGTGGAAAGGTTCTCATACCCAATTAGTTAACAAAAGAAAATTAATCAAATAAGCTAACACAATCAACCATGTCCTGCAAGAGAAATAACAGAGGCAAATAATATAACCAAAAATGAGGAAACAGAAGGTCTCACCACACCACCCTCACACACCCAATGTCTCAGCATGCAGAGAGAGAGAAAGAGTGAGAGAGGGAGAGTGTGTGTGTGTGTGTTTGTGTGCGTGTGTGTTTGTGCAAGGTGGAGTTGTTGAATATGAGCTAATCTGATTTACCGAAACGAGGCGAGGGCTGTACACGGGGGAGGTCATACCTCCAGTTTAAACTCTGTCTGAACCAGGAAAGAGTAAAGGTGACCCGGCAGATCTGCTAAGCTGTTTCTGTGTGTGTGTGTGTTTGTATGTGTGTGTGTGTGTCTAATCCAGGAATGTGGCAGTATGCTAGACAACCAAAATCATGCACACGGTCCCATGATTTCCCATGATGTCCCATGATTTCCATATGTTCCTAGGTATAAGTCGGTTGGCTTAGTGGGAGTGAGTCTGTTGGCTGGGTGGGTGTGAGTCTGCTGGCTGGGTGGGTGTGAGTCTGTTGGCTGGGTGGGTGTGAGTCTGCTGGCTGGGTGGGTGTGAGTCTGCTGGCTGGGTGGGTGTGAGTCTGCTGGCTGGGTGGGTGTGAGTCTGCTGGCTGGGTGTGAAGTGTGGATTGAATGCATTATCTCTAAACATCATCCACTGGAAGGACAACTGAGGAGACAAGGTCTGAAAAACTACTTGTGTTGCCAGTGGCGAAGTTACATCTGGGCAGGTTAGAGGGCGGGTTAACTGAGCTAATTTGCCTGTCACTCCATTTCGCTACACCATACCCTGTGGACGGCGCTTGATTGGAGCCAATTTCCTTCTACAACAGGACAATAACCAAAAGCACAGCTCCAAACTATGGAAGAAATATTTAGGGAAGAAGCAATCAGCTGTGATAATGCCTATAGTGGAGTGGCCACTACAGTCATCAGATCTCAACTCTATTGAGCTGTTGTGGGAGCAGCTTCACCGTATGGAACGTTAGAAGTGCCCATCAAGCTAGAATGCCAACAAATTGTTGTCTGCAAGGCTGCAACTGCTGCAAATGGAGGATTCTTTGACTAAAGCAAAGTTTGAAGGACACAATTATTATTTCAATTAAAATCATTATTTCTCACCTTGTCAATGACAATATTTCCCATTCATTTTGCTATTATTCCTATGTTTTCATGGAAAACAAGGACATTTCTAAGTGACACCAAACTTTTGAACAGTAGTGTAAGTTCTGGCTGTATCTTAAATAGTGAGGGTAATATTAAAGTGGGTATCTGCTATTTCTACCATACAAACCAGAGAAGATTTAACCTTCTGGGACGTTTATCATTTGGTCAAGGAAACACTTCTATCCTCTCCCCTCCATCCTCTGGCCTTTTGGGACGTTTATCATTTGGTTAAGGAAACACTTCTATCCTCTCCCCTCCATTCTCTGGCCTCCTTTTGAAAAAGTTGAAAGTTTATCAGGGAGATGTGGCAAGGACAGCAAACATGCGTGATAATGGGTATGATATGAGAATTTTTCTAATGCCTGTATTTGCACATCATAAAGCAAAATACATTTACAGGGGTCAAAATCTCCTTGACCACTCAATCACTTATCAGGTTCCGGGTGGGTGGGTGTGAGGAGAGAGGACAGAGGGAGGAGAGAGGAGGAACAACAGAGGAGAGAGGACAGAGTAGAGAGGACAGCAGAGGGAGGACAAAGGAGGGAAGACAGAGGAGTAGGGACAGAAGAGAGGGGACAGAGAAGGGAGGACAGAGGAGAGGGGACAGAAGAGAGGGGACTGAGAAGGGAGGACAGAGGAGAGGGGACAGAGAAGGGAAGACAGAGGAGAGAGGACAGAAGAGAGGGGACTGAGAAGGGAAGACAGAGGAGAGGGGACAGAGAAGGGAGGACAGAGGAGTAGGGACATAGGATGAAGCGGTCAATTAGCATTTCAAACCACAAGGCACATGTTAGAAACCAGGTTAAAAACAGGATAAACAAATAGGTCATTAGCAATTTTCCATTCTTGACATCTGTACCACTGTAGCATGAGGTTAGTCATGCTATCGATGTACACACACACACACACACACACACACACTGTAAGCCACTCCCTCTAATGTTTCTTAAAGGCACGGTTCTCCAGATGGGAATGCGACAACATCATTAAGTCAGCCAGTACTTCCTGTAATATTCTCCATACAGCCTTTTATTATGGACCATTGACAGTTTACAGGTTGCAGTCCACAGTACCTCTTACAGTGACAGCTGGATGTATCTCACAGACAGGCTGGAGGTATCTCAGAGACAGGCTGGAGGTATCTCACAGACAGGCTGGAGGTATCTCACAGACAGGCTGGATGTATCTCACAGACAGGCTGGAGGTATCTCACAGACAGGCTGGATGTATCTCACAGACAGGCTGGAGGTATCTCACAGACAGGCTGGAGGTATCTCACAGACAGGCTGGAGGTATCTCACAGACAGGCTGGAGGTATCTCACAGACAGGCTGGATGTATCTCAGAGACAGGCTGAAAGTATTCATTTGACAGTGTGTTTGCGTGTAGGAGAACCCGTGGAAATGTTGAAAAATGTGTCAGCGCAGAGCAGGAGTAAGGTTGCATAATTGTTTCACAGTCAGTACAGTCAAAGAGGTGAACATTTGACTGGAAATGTTAAGAAAAGCAGCTACAGATGTATTCTGGCCTTAGAAATTGTGAACCACCACAACATTGTGTTTAACCTGAACACAAAAAACAACCCAAAAACATTTACATAAGAATGAATTTCAGAATGGTCACATTTTCCCAGACCCATCCCTCAGGTTTGTAGAGAAACAGGGACCTGGATAACTTTGTTATTGTTTTAACTGCTGATTCCTGTTGTAACTTAGTTACAGCCCTTTGCCTTTGTAGGGTGGCAATCAGTGAGGGGGCATTTGGATAATGTTGCAGACTTTCACCTGAAACATCTTGACTCACTTGAAAATATATATATATATATTTTTGTGGCTCTGTAGTTCCTCTGTAACAGGACAAAACCCCAACTGTGGTACATTGTTCAGCAAGGTGTTCCAGTTAAAAAAAAATGACATGCACAGGTAAAAAAAAAAACACCTGTGCAGGTCTCCATCTACCGAGAACTGCCTGACCAGCATGGTGAAGGTTGGTGTTGTTGGTCGTACACATGAGAGAACTTTGGTGTGTGTGCAGCAACGAAATAAAACATCCAACAAATGCCTGGAGGGTCTTACTGATGGTCCACCACAACCTCAAAGGGTTTCTGGTTGTCCATAAACATTCCCAAGTCTCTGAACCAGCTGACTTCAACTCCGGTCCTGAAGGGACAAAATGCTGATCAATTTCCCTAACATGGTGTCTGAGGTCTGAAGTGGAAGGCGAGGAAGTAAAATAGAAGTGTTTTAGCGCTCAGGGGCCAATGATTAAGCATTTTATTTGGATCCCCATTAGATACAGCTTATAGCAGCAGTTGCTCTTCCTGGGGTCCACTCAAAACATTGAACATGACATAAAACGACTTTCATGTACATGTATGGTAAAAAGACACACCTACTTTTGAGTTTTAATTTCATTACTTATTATTGTTATTGTAAATAATTTTATTGACAAAATTCACTACACTAAACTATATATAGCAAATGTATATATATATATATATATATATATACATTAAAATATTTTAATATATATGTTGTTTGTCTGTTTCATTCTTAAGGAATATTCTTGCATGGCAGTAAAACATTGAAAAGTTCACTATAAGCATTTCTGCACCACTCTTGGTTTATTTAGATCAATAAGACTTGCTAGATTTGGTCTGTTATCTGTTTTGTTAGTAGATAGTGAAAACGGGTTACGGTGGAAACTTTCCGAGGGGCCATGGGAAGCTGTCAGCACAGGGATTCCCTGCAGTTACTGAGGTCCAAACCCAGACGTGAATGTTAGCCATGATGCAGGAGGCTGAAGGGTGTTTCCCACTGCCGACACAGGGCATCTCAAAAAGCACATTCATAAAGAAATAGATCATAATAATATCAGATGGTTTCAGACATTACTGGTGAAATGGGCCTGTACTCAACAGTCCCATGGGGTCAGCTGGTTCCACCATGGGGAAATGGGACAGAGAAGAGCCCCTGACATAGCAGATTGTCTCCTGCTTCTATGGGCCTGTGGAAGGCTACTTCCCCTAACATGAAGGGGGTGTGTTTGTTATCCCAGTCTCTCCGCTGTTTATATTGTCCATGTAATCCTCAGTCCTCCAGGTCTCAGATCACATATTCAAACCAGCAGGAGATTGTAAATTATGTTTATTTGAAATCTAAGTAAAGGGGCAGGAGTGTATTTATGAAGAACGTGTATAGAAGTGAAGAATGATGGAGGCGTGTTTGGGGCTTGTGGTTTAGAGAAGCAATTTGGCTCTCCTGGGTCACATCCCAAGTCGTACCCAATTTATTTCCTAGTGCACTGCAGCCGACCAGGGCCCATGGGCAGACAGGGTGCCTTTTAGGAAGCACACTTACTCTCCTTCAGCAGAATTAAGGTCCTTTTGTAGTTACGTCTGAGAATGGCAAAACCATAGAATTAAAATGATTAAGTGATTTTTATACTAGAATGATTCCCATTCTAATTCTGTGGACAAAACGTATCCACTTCCATGCCTGGCTCCACCGCAGACCTGCTTGGTAATGCATGACAAGGAGTTGACATAACAGCACAAACAATGGCACACATTATGCATCCTCCTGGTTGGTCTGTAGAGTGAACATCCTCCTGGTCAGTCTGTAGAGTGAACATCCTCCTGGTCGGTCTGTAGAGTGAACATCCTCCTGGTCGGTCTGTAGAGTGAACATCCTCCTGGTCGGTCTGTAGAGTGAACATCCTCCTGGTCGGTCTGTAGAGTGAACATCCTCCTGGTCGGTCTGTAGAGTGAATATCCTCCTGGTCGGTCTGTAGAGTCAACATCCTCCTGGTCAGTCCGTAAAGTGAACATCCTCCTGGTCAGTCTGTAGAGTTAGCATAGTGACAGTATAGTAACAATCTCTTCCTTCTCTCTTTCCCTCGTTAGTTCACATCTATAGTATATCTAATATTTATTCTGTTGTGCAGCAGCCCAATTCTTTCCTATGGCGTATGTACACCACACAGAAGCAAATGTTGAGCATGTGCACCACCCACGCTAAAACCATAACCTGTGGGGCCACAGGACCTACGACACTCTTCACGAAACGGCTTCAGATTCATTCCCTATCTAGTGCACAACCTGCCCCCGGTGCCCATAGACCTCTGGTCAAAACTATTGCAGCAAGCCCAGGGGGCATTTTGTAGATCTGTTTTTGTTAATGTCTTGCTCATGGGATCTTTTTGTAGTTTTAGAGTTTACAGAAGCAATCTTTCCTGATGGTGAAGTGGTTTACCGTGATGCCTGATGAAGGAGGTTTCTATATGTGCTCCCTGCCAATCCTCAGGTCTTTACTAGTGGTGTTCAAAATGACACCCTTTGCCCTCCCCCTGGGCACACAGCCCTTGACTCAAAACCCACAGGCTAGGGCTCAATTAGTGCATCATGGAGGGAATAGGTTATCATTTGGGACACAGGGGAGTTATTGGCCTGTTGCAGTAACACTCAGACACACCAGTTTCATTTCCACAGAGACACAGAGTAGACCACAGGACAGGTCTGGGAGAGCTGATAAAACCCACTGCGGTGAGACTGGGGGCCTCTCCAGCTTTCATTTTCCTTTCAAACAAGGGACATTCTTCGCATACACTAAAATAAGTTACATGAATGTATGTTGATGTATTTTAAAAGGGCAACAGATCTGGTATTCAAATTAACTACACCAAAAAAGTACAGTCTGATGCAAGTTTGTATCCAATAAGTGTATTTCGTATTGGAAACCATTCTTGTCAGAGAATCAGTGCAACTGACATGGACTTGTCAGGGCAGCATCAGTGCAACCAGAACATTCTGGAAGACTGACAGAACCTTCTGGAAGAACATTCTGGAAGACTAATTGAACCTTCTAGAAGAATATTCTGCTTCTAGAGTTTGTTCAACTGTTGGCCATCGTTCCAACCCAACCAGTAACCAAGGCCGGGTTTCCTAAACCCGCAACCTGGGTTAAAATTCAAAGACATGGAATGAATCAAGGAAATCCAGGTATGTAACGTATGAAAGGTAGAAGCCTACTTCTCAGTTTCTATAACAGGATATGACAACCAGGGACCCTTTTCCATTGGCTGTGTGTGAATGGCGTGTGTTGTATGCACAGTGTTAATGATTAGACTGTGTAGAGGGAGTCTCAGAGTTCTCCCTGTTGGTGGCCTGAACAGCACCTATGTTCTGTGTGGGCCCTATAGTGAACTAGGTATACCACAGTCCAAGGCCTGCTCCACTGGTTCTCAGTCAGAGGCCTTGGATGGTACCAGGCTATAACACAGGCCTCTGTCTGGGCCCACTCAACGTTAATATGGAACTTGAAAGTGTGCCTCTAGGGGAAGTGTGGAGCAATATTACAGCCAAGTGATAAAGTTCATTTGTGTTCTTGTTCTATGTGTCTGCTAGAGAAGGAGCAAACTGCCCCTCTGGCATTCCGGACATTTTCCACAAGGGCCGTTCCATTTTATAGCTTGGCCGGCCTGTGCAACTTGAATGGTTTGTGCAAAATGATCACTGTCTGGCTAAAAAAGGAGGACTCAATGTAAGCAATGGTCTGGTGTGAGGTAAGCAACCGTTTGGTGTGAGGTAAGTTAAGGTCTGGTGTGAGGTAAGTGAAGGTCTGGTGTGAGGTAAGTGATGGTCTGGTGTGAGCTAAGTTAAGGTCTGGTGTGAGGTAAGTTAAGGTCTGGTGTGAGGTAAGTGAAGGTCTGGTGTGAGGTAAGTGATGGTCTGGTGTGAGCTAAGTTAAGGTCTGGTATGAGGTAAGTTAAGGTCAGGTGTGAGGTAAGTTAAGGTCTGGTGTGAGGTAAGTTAAAGTCTGGTGTGAGGTAAGTGAAGGTCTGGTGTGAGCTACTGTAGCTCAACAGACGAGCTACTGTAGCTCAAATTGCTGAAAAAGTTAATTCTGGTACTGATAAAAAGGTGTCAGAACACACAGCGCATCGCAGTTCGTCGTATATGGGGCTGCGTAGCTGCAGACCAGTCAGGGTGCCCATGCTGACCCCTGTCTACTGCCAAAAGTGCCTACAATGGGCATGTGAGCATCAGAACTGGACCACAGAGCAATGGAAGAAGGTGGTCTGGTCTGATGAATCACGTTTCCTTTTACATCACATGGATGGCCGGGTGCGTGTGCATCACTTACCTGGAGAAAACATGGCACCAGGATGCACTATGGGAAGAAGGCAGGCTGGCGGAGGCAGTGTGATGCTTTGGGCAATGTTCTGCTGGGAAACCTTGGGTCCTGCCATTCATGTGGAGGTTACTTTGACACGTACCACACATACCAGTCCTGTAGGAAAACCCGTGGCGGCTGCTGAAAGTCGCTTAGTAGACACCTTTACCAACTCATTGGTTAAGACATTTCTTGATAAGGAATTTGTTCCCAGATTGGCCTGATTTCTCATATTATTCCCTGACTACTCTTATTTTGTTCAGTTAAAGTCTAAATGTTTGATTCCTTCTGATCCGTCTGAATGTCTGATTACCTCTGATCAGACTGAATGTCTGATTCCATCTGATCAGACTGAATGTCTTATTCCCTCTGATCAGACTGAATGTCTTATTCCCTCTGATCAGACTGAATGTCTTATTCCCTCTGATCAGACTGAATGTCTTATTCCCTCTGATCAGTCTGAATGTCTGATTCCCTCTGATCAGTCTGAATGTCTGATTCCCTCTGATCAGTCTGAATATCTGATCCCCACTGATCAATCTGAACATCTGATACTACTCCTTCTGATCAAAGCTCACAGTTGTTTGATGTTTCCAAAATGGCATCCAATTCTCTAGATAGTGCACTACTTTTGACCAGGGCCCATAGTGATCTATTCAAACCTAATGCACTACATAAGGAGAAGGGTGTGTCCTTCAGTCCAAGGATCTCTTCCTGGTTGTATATCCTGCAGCCAGACCTTTTCTCCACAGCTTGGACAGAGACAGCCAAGAGACCCAGCTCGTTCTAATCCCTATGGCATCAGAAGAGACACCCAGAAGCCCAACAACCATCACAGCTTGGGCAGAGAGCCAAGAGACACAGCACATTGTTGCAGCTCGTTCTAATCCCTATGGCTTTGGAACTGACACCCAGAAGCCCAACTGCCATCAAGATCTTAAGCATTTTCGGCACCCTATTCTCTACATAGTGCACTTCTTTTGGCCTGGCCTAGTAAGGTTTATGCAGGGACGATGTGTGGGCTAGGGACCCACTGGGGCCTTAACAAGTTGATCAGTAACTCTGCTCCACAAACAGGGATTTATGTTCCCTATTGGTTTAAAGTCTGTTTTGATAAATACTGCTTAGTAGTTAATGTTTGGACTTTGCCCCAGTTCACTCTTTCTTTCTCTCTCTCTCCCCCTCTCTCTCTCTCTCTCACTCCCTGTCTCCCTCCCTCTCTCTGTCCCTCTCCCTCTGTCTCTCTTTCCCTCTCTCTCTCTTTATCTCTCTCTGGAACTCTGTCTCCTTCCCTCCCTCCCTCCCTCTCCCTCTCTCTCTCTCTCACACCTTCCTTCTCCCTCTCGCTCTCTCTGTCCCTCTCGCTCCCTCTCTCTCTCTTTCTCTCTCTATCCCTCTCTCTCTCTCTCCCTCTCTCGCTCTCTCCCTCGCCCTCCCTCTCTCTCCCTCTCTCTCTCTGTCCCCCTCTCCCCCTCTCTCCCTCTCTCTCACTCTCTGCAGCTGGGGTGACCTGCATCTGCCTTCAGAGTAGAACTGGTCTGCTCCTGAGATGCTGGATGCTACTGACTGGAGGTCTGTTTATAATAGTGATCATAATCACACGCGTCACAGTGCCACCAGCCGATTGGACCCCATGCCTGTGCTTCTTTTTCACAGATGCATACACAGACACACAGGCAGCCGTCTCCAATCCATGTTCACAAAGTTAATGGTGGAAAACTTACTGGAGTTCTAACTCACACGCATCCAATCGTGACTAGGGTGGGCTCATTTCTGTCGTATATGTTCCCTCACAATTATGCACATCAGATTAGTTTTGTAAACATAAATGAGGATGATTATACGTTACAGCAACTGGTCAGAGTCTGGTAGACACAGACAGCCAAGCTACGTCTGATTGGCCGCAGGGAGCCAACTGTCTGAGATTTAGAGAAACATCCCTTCTCCAAATACTATATATGGCTGACATAACTACTATATATGGCTGAGTATAACATTGCTGATGTTCTCTTTCAACATTTCAATGTTTGTTAGTTGTCAATAGAGATGCTCACCAAACTGATAAATGTTTTATGCATGTTAAATTCGACCACACATTTTATTAAGTCCAGATTAGTTGATATACTTTTGGATTTGTTTTGTAGGAAGAAGGGATAGATAGCAGGCCAACATTTACATTACAGGCATTCAGCATTTGCTCTAATCCAGAGCAACATACAGGAGCAATATGTGTAAACTGCCTAGCTCAAGAACTGACCAAAAGATTTCATTCACTTTGTCGGCTCTGACATTTGATTAAAAAAAATATACCATTACCACTTTATCCTGACTGACCCTTCCCCAAACCAAAAGGATCCTTACTGACCCTTCCCCAAACCAAAGGGATCCTTACTGACCCTTCCCCAAACCATAGGGATCCTGATTGGCCCTTCATCAAACCAAAGTGATCCTGATTGGCCCTTCACCAAACCAAAGTGATCCTGATTGGCCCTTCACCAAACCAAAGGGATCCTGATGGTCCTTCAAAAAACCAAAGTGATCCTGATTGGCCCTTCACCAAACCAAAGTGATCCTGATGGTCCTTCAAAAAACCAAAGTGATCCTGATTGGCCCTTCACCAAACCAAAGTGATCCTGATTGGCCCTTCACCAAACCAATAAGGGAAGTGACAGGGTAATTCATCCTCAGAGACTCTGACAGTGTTTGAAAAGATTAAACATTTAACAGCCGCCAGAGTGAAATAAATGATGACCAGTCCTCCACTTTATCTTAATCCCCATGCCAGAGTGCAACAGCCGTATTCCAAATCTCACCCTATTCTCCACACGGTGCACTCCTTTTGATGGGGTGGTTTGAGACGAGGTGAAAACGTTCACTTAATTCTAGAGTCGAAGGTTCAGTGTAATGAACAGGCTATATTTAATATATTTATATATATTATCCAAACTGACATTTATGATGACTAACTAAGGGCAGGCTTAGTTAGCGAGCCCAACACAAACCACGTTAGCAGACAGCCCAGTAGAAAGCCTTGGACTGGTGTATCCTGCATGCCATCCTATTCCATATGGGTCCTAGATCTGTAAGGTTTTCCAAGACCTGCAAGGTTTTCCTAGACCTGTGAAGTTTTCCAAGACCTGTAAGGTTTTCCAAGACCTGTAAGGTTTTCCAAGACCTATAAGGCTTTCCAAGACCTATAAGGCTTTCCAAGACGTGCAAGGTTCCCTCTCAGCAGGAGCACAACACACACACAGAGGAATGTAGAAAGACATACAGAACACGCAGAACACAGAGAACACGCAGAACATACAAGCAGTTTCATCAGTCACGGTGCGGCACACACAGGTCCGTTGGCGTTGCAGAGAGGGAGTCCCACCTCAGGTACGAATGTCAGCACTTAATTTGAGGAAGCAGTTAGATCAGGGTTCTCTTGAGAACGTCCTTTAATATGTTTTTACTTAACCTTTGTTTATATGGCTGATTGCCTTACTGAGTGCTTGACTGGCTGGCTATCTGACTGGCTGTCTGGCTGACTAGTTCAACCAGTCACAGTTTCAGGTGTCTATGCATGTGTCACACTCCAACTGTCAAAATGTGATTAAAACATGTTATTAATAAAATGTAATGAGATCAGCACAAGGAGGGCAGTGGGATTTTATGTATAGATGTGCAATCTGTCATTGTCTGTGTGCCTGTGTGTCTGTCTGCCTGCCTGCCTGCCTGCCTGCTTGCCTGTCTGTCAGTCAGTCAGTCAGTCAGTCTGTCTGTCTATCTGTCTGATTGTCTGTATGTTTGTCTGCTTGACTCTGTCTGTCTTTCTGCCTGACTGTCTGTATGTCTGCCAACCTGTCTGTCTGTATGTCTGTTGGACTGTCTGTCTGTTTGTCCGGTTGTCTGCCTGCCTGACTGTTTGTATGTCTGTTTGTCTGTCTGTCAGCCCTGTTAGATGTCCTGATAATAGAGGGAATTCATCAGTGAGGGAGATGTTATCAAACCAGCCCAGCTGCCCTGAGAGCAGGAAGCCCAGGAAGGAAAAGGATGTGGTGGGGAGGAGAAAGGGGGAGGAGAGATGGGGAGGAGAAAGGGGGAGGAGAGATGGGGAGGAGAAAGGGGGAGGAGAGATGGGGAGGAGAAGCAACTGAATGGTTCAGTTGTTCAGTTGTTACACCTTGTTATCTAATATCTATTTCTTATAACTTTGCGCACAGCACACACACACACACCCAACACACTCTTTCTCACACACACACACACA
>JACXGI010018875.1:0-12723 GCA_016801175.1 Esox masquinongy
TGACTCTTGAGGAAAACACAAACTTGAGCTCTCGACTAAACAGTCTGACAGAGGAGAAAAATAAACTGCAACAGGAATTAAATGTTCAGTCAGAGTCTGTTTCTGAACTAACCAAGGAGAAGAATTCACTTCAAGATAAACTTTCCAACTTTGAAATGAAACATTCAGAAAACTGCAAAATGATTGATGGGCTATTGAAAGATAAAAAGGAACTCAGTGTTACAGTAGATGAACTCAAAACGGTCCTCGTGCAAAATACAGAATCCATTTCAGAGAGTGTGCTCCAGAAAACAAATGAATGTAGTGATCTCACCAAATTGCTTAGAGGGAGTGAAGAGGCACTTACATGCTCACAACAGCAAGTTGATAGTTTAAACATCCAACTTAATCAACTGAATGGCAACATGATTGAAAAAGAGAATACCATCAAAATTCAAAACTCCCAAATCGAGGCACAGCAGAGTGAGTTGTCAAACCTCCAGGAGACATTGGCTCTACTACAAGAGCAGGTGACCACATTAAAATCTGGACTCACAGAGAAAGACGTGATCTTACAACAGAAAGTAGAGGAGTGCAGCTCTTTACAGATTGAACTCGGACAGCAGAAAACACTTTTATCCAAGCTTCGGCGTGAGAATGAATCCCTTTTAGGGCAATGCTCACAACTCACTCAGCGTCTGGAGGAAAAAGAAGAAAACTTCACAAAAATGGCCCAGGATTGTGAAAACCACAAAGACGAGTTGGACAAAAAGAACAAGTCATTGAAGTCCCTAGGCAGTCAGCTTCATGTCGTGAACGAGACCCATGCAATGTTGGAGTCCAAAAATACTGAGCTCAAAACCACTCTCGAGACCCTTGCAGCCGATAACAACAAGCTGAGACAAGAGATGGACCAGAGGCATTCTGAGGTAAGAGATCTTAAAGACAACATCCAAGCATTGAACGAACAGAATGTTAGACTAAAATCTGAGCTCCGAAACTCTGTCACAGAAGCATCCAAGCAACTAGAAGAGATTTCAAATCTCAAGGCAGGGATCTTGGACAGGGACAGTGATGTGTCTGATTTAAAAGAGCAACTGTCTACTGCTTGTTCAGAAAAGGAGAGCTTAGTTTTGAGCTTGCAGGAGAGAGACGAATCCCTAAAACAACAGGAGGTGTTTATTAAGCAGTTAGAAGCTCAATCAGTAGAGGGTAAGGGTCAGATGAGCCACGCCATCACTGAACTGCAGACACACGTTCAGAGTCTTCAGAAAAGCCTTCAAGACAAAGATGTTAGTTTGCATGAGTCAGAGAAACAGCTGAATCTGCTCAGAGATAAGTTAACATTAGAATCTGAGGGTTTCAAAACTCAGCTGAGTTCAAATGCGGAAGCCATGGCACAGCTTCAACATGATCTTTATAATTCAGTGGAAAAGAGAAACCAGCTCAATGTAAGGATGGAAGAACAAGAGGCAGTGTTTAAGCAAAAAGTTGATGATTATGTGAGTTTAAGGAAATATGTTTCAGAACTGGAGGATTCCCTCATGCAGCTCAGAAATCAGGTTAGCAGCCTTACCTCTGAGTCCTCTCTGTTAAAAGAGACCCTGAAAGAAAAAGACAGTGTCTTCATGGAGGCCCAAAGATCATCCTCAGCTATAAGTGAAAACCTACATTTTCAACTCCAAGCCAAAGATACAGAATGTGAGAGCTTAAAAGAACAGGTTTCACATCTCAATGAGTCTGTTTCAAAGCTCAGCGTTAGCCTCATTGCCCAGTCTTCTGAAATGTCGAGACTTCAAGAAGCCCTTGAGGAAAAAGGGACTGCTGTTATGGACCAGTCGAAGACCCTCCAAGAGATGGAGAGAAGGGCAGATGAGGCAGCTCTCTTCAAAACACAGTTCATGGAGAGTACAGAGTTGGTCTCACAACTTCAGGGTCAGATTCAGGAACTTTCCATCAAGTATTCAAGCCTCAACCAATCAGCAGAAGAAAACCAAAGTGCCTTTGTAAATCTTCAGGAGAAGTATGCTGCTCATTTGGAGGAACTTAAGGAAGCTCAGACACTGCTCTCTCAACGGACTGAGGAGATGTTGAGTCTTAACAAGGCCCTTGGTGACAGTAACAGCGCAGTTCAGGCAGCAGAAAGCACCATACTGGAACTGAGAAATGAGTGTTCCTCGCTCCATCAAGAACTTCAGCAAATCCAAGCACTCAATGTTGATCTTTCAAAAGAAAAGGAAGAAGCTCTTGCTACCCATCAAAGGAGCACCTCACTGTTCACTGTTGAAATTGAGAGGCTAAAATCACAGTATATACATGTGGCTGCTCAGGTAAATGCACTGACTGAAAATCTTGAGCAGAGAGAGATGGCTCTTCATGCCATTAACAGTCAGTACACAGCCCAAGTGAAACAGACGGAGCATCTGTTGTCTGAAATGCAGAAACTAGAAGACCAGAATAATAAACTAAGAGTGGAGATCACTCTGTCAAATGAAGAAAGCCAACAGAAGCTGGATGCAACAATCATTGAAAACCAACATCTGCAACAAAAAGTTCAGAAACTCATCATTGAGAGAGATGAATGTGGCAGGAGCTACAGCAGCCAGATACAAACAATGCAGGTGCAGTTGCAACTCCAAAGGCAGCAGCAGTCCAGTAACACGAATGAAGTCATTGAGAAAATGGTGTCTGAGAAGGAAAGACTACAGCTTGAGGTTAGTGTTAAAGGTGAAGAAATCACTGGATTGAAATCAGACATTGAGAAGATAGGGCAAACTCTTCAGGACTCTGAGAAGGAGTGGCTTTTAGTCCTGGATAGAGAGACACAGGATAAAAACCTAATTGCAGAACAGTTAAGGAGTGTGCAAAAGGAAATGAAGACAAAAGATTTTAAAGTTCAAGCATTAAAACAAGACCTAGATAGTTTGCATGAAAAGCTGGTGGAGGCAGCAACAGCAATTAGACAGGGTTCAGATTTGCTTAAAGCAAAAGAGGTGGAGGCATCCACGTCCAGGGTTCAGCTTGAAAATATATTGACATCTGTTCAGGAGAAAGACAAGCATAATATTGAATTGAGGCAGGCTCTTCAAGATATGGAAAGTAAGTTAAGACAACTGGAGGTCAGCAAAGAGACTTCTGACAAAGATTTGTCTGTATTGTCACTTACCATGTCTGATAGATTAGTTGCTTTAGAGGAAGAAAAGGCCTCCCTACAGAGTACGATAAAAGATTTGAGTGAAAAACATCAGTCTGAGGTAGATTGTTTGCGAGGAGAATTAAATCAAGTGTCTGAATCGTTGAAACGGACCGAGTGTACACTTAATGATAAAGAAATTGGCTATCAAGGTGAGAATCCACAAAATGTTTCGTTACAAGAAAAGATACATCACCTTAATGCACAGCTCCAAACTGAGAATAAGAATCTGACAGAGGCAGGTATTAAAAATACAACTCTGCTTAGTGAAATCCAAATTAAAGATGAGCAGGTCAGTTGCATGACCATCCAAATAATTCAGCAGAAGGAATTGCTAGCAGGTCTCACTCAGCAGTTACGGGAGAAAGATGCTTCAGTAGCGCAAATTATTGAATCAGCCTCAAACGAAAGGATGAAATACACAGAGGAAAAAAGTATTTTTCTCTCACAGCTAGAAAGCTTGGAAAATGCACACAGCAACACTCTAAAAAATCTAGAAAACATGTCCTTGCAGCTAGAACAGAGCCAAGATAACCTGTCTCACACACTATGTGAAATTAAGACCAAGGACTCAGAAAATATGGAGTTGGTTAAGGAAAAGGAAAATCTCAAAGCTCAGCTTGCTAAGTTAACCAAAGAGAAAGAGCTCATTAAAAAAAAGCTCCAAGCTGCCCTTGTTGTGCGAAAAGATCTGTTGAAGAAAATAGAAGAGCATGAAAATCAAAAAGAGCAGAATAAGAACAATGGCATTGAGATTTCAAGCTTACAGGTTAGAGTGCAAGAACTCACCTCACACGCTGAAGCTACTATAAAAGAGCATGAAGCGGTTGTTGCAGATCTTAAACAGCAAATGGTTCTGAAGGATGGTGAACTCCTTAAACTGGCCCAGGACCTATCATTGCGCGACAGTCTTGTGGAACAGTTAGAAGAGAAAAATCGAACTTTGCAAGCAAAACTGGATGAACAGGAAGCAAGTTTGATAACAGCTCTGCATGACCTCAATGAAAAGAGCTTAATCATTGATCAACTTCATTCCAACATCTCTGAGAATGAGGAGGCCTTTGAACAGAAACAAAGTGTTATGAAACAGGAGTTGGAGAACCTTCAAGAGGATAAGAAAAAGAGCAAGGAGGGCTTGAAGGAGGACTTGCCCAGCTTTAGTACTACAGCAGATGACATTAAAAAAGAGCTGGAAACGGTGAAGCAAGAAAAGGCAATGATGCAGAAAAAGGCTCAAGCTGCTTTACTGGCAAGGAAAGATACAATAAGGACATGTCAAGAAAGTGAAAAAAAGTACATTCAAGAGCTAACTGAAATAAAAGATGATTATACAGCACTGATGGAACAACACAGTCAGCAGACCAATCGCCTTAATGCCGTCCAGTTGAGTTATGACCAGAAGGTGAAGGAATTTGAAGACATCTCGGAGGCCTCAGTCGCTCACCTAAGTGAATTGAAGACCCTAAAACTGATTGTACAGGAACGGGATAAAACTCTTCAAGACCTTAAGATTTTGCTATCAGAGAGGGAGAATCAAACCCATGCCAACTCAGCGCATCAAGCAGAACTAGAAGCCCTTCACCTGAGACTGGAATGCATGTCCATTGAGTTGGCCAATAAGGAGAAAGGTGTCAAAGCACTGGAGCAAAATAACAAAGTAATGTCTGAGAGATTAAGCTGTACAGAAACTCAACTGGAAAAAGCAGAGACAGTGATTAAGGAGAAGATGGAAGAGTTTGCCAGACAGCAGCATGCACTAGAGACTGTTGAGCAGCAACACCAGCAGGAAAAACAGAGTATGCTAGATGACCACATGGTGCTGGAGAGTCAGATGCGCACATTACAAGCCACCGTAGTGGAGTTAAAACACACCTTAGAAGCACAAGTTATTGAGAGAGAATCCCAGTCACAAACATTTATCAGTGAAAACAGAGTACTAAAAGAGGACAGGGATCGAATGATAGGGGAGCTGGCGCAGGCATTTGCCACTATTGCCCAGGAATCATCCAAAATTGAAGTCCTCCAAAACGCTTGGTCTAAAACTGAACAGCAGCTCAATGAAGAAAAAGAAACATTAAAAGTGGAGCTTGAAAAAGCGCAGTCCAATTGTGCAGAAATCCAGGCTGAAATGCAAAGCAAGAAGCTACACATGGAATCACTACAAAGAGACAAAGAAAGTGTCTACATGGTAATGGAACAATTAAAAAGTAAAATTGCAATGCAGGATGCTCAGCTAATGGAAGCTGGGAAAGTAAATGAGGAGCAAACTCAAAAGATATCTGGATTGCAGGATAAATACTCTGAACAGGTTGAGGCTATTAGGAAGGAGGAGGTTGAGTTTCTTAAGGTATTTCCTGAAGAACACGAGGTTATTCTCAAGGAAAGAAATGAGGCATTGCTGATTTCTCAGGCTCTGGTCACAGAAAAGGAAGAACTTATTTCTGTCTTGGAGCAGCAACTGCAGAGGCAGATTCACCTCCATGAAGTTGCCATGGAAAAAATGAAGACTGAAGTTGATGAGCTTCAGCAGAAGTCTCGAGAAGATTCCAGTAAAACAAATGATATGGACAACCAAAGCAAAACCGCACTTCTCACCAGAAAGCTTCATGCGGCCTTAGTTTCCAGGAAAGAAATATTGAAAGAGAATAGCTCTTTGAAGGAACATGTACAGACACTCTTGGCTAAAATTGAACGAGCTGTGACTTCATCCACTGAACTGGAAATGTCTGTGGCCGAGTTAAAACAAAAAAAGGAGATTTTGGAGACTTCTGTGTCATCTTTAAGTAGAGAGAAGGAGAAGCTCCTTGCAGACGTTGATCGCATCCTCAATGATAATCACAATTTATCTGCAGCCTGTGAAAGCCTCAAACTCACTATAGAAAGTATTACACAACAGAAACAGGCATTTTCATGTCAGCTTGAGTCTCTAAAAGATTTGCAGACCGATGAGTTGTCCGAGTGGAAATCTAAGCACACAGAGCTGAAACAAGAGTATGAGTCTCTTTTACAAGCTTACGAGAATGTCAGTAGCGAAATGGACAAAATGAGACAACTTTTGGAGGTCACAAGAAAAGAGCGTCAGGAAGCACTCTTCAAAGCGCACAAATCTGAATCTGAGAGAGAAAATCTGGAGCAACAATTTTCTGAAATGGAGGAAGAAAATGAAAAGATAAAAGAGAAGATGAGAGAGTTTACTAAGGCAAAACAGCAGAACGTGGAAGAGCTGGAGAAGGAGAATAAAAAAATCAAGCAGGACTTGCTGGAGTTTGACGAAAAAGCCACAGTTGAAGAGTTGACTATTAAAAACAATCTGTTGAATGCAGAGATCCACAGCCTTGTTAAGTCCTCAGAAGAACTAAGAGGGAAACTAACAGAGATGCAGCTTGACAATGTCAGGCTGGCAGAGGAACTAAAAGAAGCAAACTGTTCATTAGAAAACTGGCACACCAAATCAAAAGCATGTGAGCAAAACTTGCAACAAAAACTAGATGATGCATTAAATTTGAATAATTCACGGACTACCCAGGTTGAGTCCCTGAAGACGGAACTTGCAGTGCATCTGGAAATCAATGGATCGATGCAAAAGGAAAAAGAAACAATATCTGAAATAATTGAACAAATGGAGAATGAGCATAAAGAGGAACTGGGAGAAAAAGACCACACTATTTCGGAGTTCCAAGAAATCATCAATCGAAACAGACAAGAGACAATACAACTGAATGAGAAGGTCAGAATCTTGGAGGACGACAAATCTCTATTACAAGAGGAACTTGAAAATGTCCAAGAGATTTCCGACAAAGTGAAGAATGAGAATGAGTATTTAGAGACAGTGATTATCAAAAACTCTGAAAAAATCGATGAACTTACAGAGGCGGTAAATGTTCTCCAAGCCCAGAACACACAGCTCTCGTCTCAGTTGAATGAAAGCAAAGAGCAGGCGACTCAAGTTTGCCGGGAGAAGGAGCAGCAGCAGCTGAAGTTGGTTAAGGAGTTTGAGGAGAGGCTAAAACATTTTCAGAGAGGCAGTGAGGGCTCCAAGAATGTGAAGAAGGAGCTACAGGAGCTACTGAAAGAAAAGCACCATGAAATCAATCAATTGCAACTTGATTCCATTAAATACCAAGAGCTGATTTTAGATCTAGAGCGATCTCTGAAAGTTTCGGAGTCAGCATGTGAACAGGTGGAGAAGGAGTTTAAGGAAATGCGTGATAAGATATCTAGTGTAGAAGATGGGAGGCGGCATCTCGAATATGAACTTACCACACACAAGAATCTTCTTAATGAGGCAAAAAAAGATTTAGCAAACATAATATCTGAAAAAGACAGATTGGTAGTGGTAGTATCTGAAAAGAAGAAACAAACAGAATGTCAGGCCATGGAGAGAACTAAAGCCCTACAAAATGTTGCCGAGCAGCAAAAGAGTATATTCATGGAGAGGGAGGTAATTTTACAGCAACATATAGAGGAGCTTTTGGGTTCAAAAGAGAAGGAGAATCAGGTTGTGTTGGAGTTAAAGAAGCAAATAGATTCTCAAGATTTGCAGATTAGTACTCTAAAGAGAGAGGCTGATACTAATTTGACTAAGTTAGCAGCCCTATCCTCCAGTCCTCAGGGGGCCGATGCTTTGCAACAATGGAATGATATGTTTCTAAATACCTTGCATGAGAAGGACAGTCAGCTTTTAGAGCAGGGCTTTGTTATAACAAGATTCCTTGAAGACATTAGAGTGAAAGAGAAAGAGGTGAATGAACTGCAGGTAACCAAGTCAAGGCTTGAGAGGGCACTTGCTGATTATACAGTAGCTGCCACAGCTCATCAAAGGCAATTGTTTATAATGGGTGCCAGCAATAGAGAGCTTAATGAAACTGTGGAGCTCTTGAATCAACAGTTACAGGAATCGAGTGAGCAGGTTGAAAGATTAGAACAGGATAAGAGCACACTAAACAGACATCTCTCTGGCAGTGTAGATTCCACATCTAAAATGCAATTTGATCTCCAGCACCTGGAAAAGACATTGGCCGATACAGAGTCCCAGCTTCTCTTCTCACAGTCTCTTAGTGACAAGCTTCAAGTTGATTTAGAAAAACAGGAGGCAATTTCAAACCATCTGAAGTCACTACTGCAGAACAAAGAGGCCGAAATCTCATCTCTGTTGTCCTCTAGAGATGGACAGATGTCAGGGTATCTAGAACAGCTGCAAGCTAATCACCATGCCCAGGTTGCTGGGTTCGAGGACAGAATAACTGCATTGTACTATGAAAGAGAGAAAGCTGATAAGGAGTTCCGAAGACTTGAGCACAAGGTGAAAAGCCTTCAGGTAAAGGTTGACAAGTCCATTCAGGAAAAGGAACAAATGGCTGCTCAAATGGAAACATTCAGGAATACCATGATGTCTTTGCAGACTGAGAGGGAGCGTTTGGTGTCTGAGTACCGAATGTCTGAGGCTAGGAATCAGACTGGATTGCAAGCCAAGGAGGGCTCAGTGGAAGGAGACCACAGTGCAGCCAAGGGGCTTAAACATGAAATTAGGACTCTGCTTCATCAAATGGATGATCTCAACTCTGAGAATGCCATGCTCAGGGCTCAGCTTATCAGGTATAGAGAGGACTTGAACCAGGTTCTGTCCTTGAAGGACAGCCAGTTGAAAGAGTTGCTCAAGAAACAACAAGACACAATCAAAAACCTGGAAAACCAGAAAACCACAGCAGAAAAGCAAAATCGAAGGACCCTTCTGGAACTCGAGAAGGATAGAGAGGCAAGTAGTGCCTTAAAAGCGGAGAATTCTAAACTTCAATCTCATATCACTGACCTGGAAGATAAGATTTTGGCCCTGAATATGGAAAGGGCAGAGACGAATAAAGGCAAAGTGATTGCTGACCTGCAACAGGCCGTGGCAGCGAAATCTGCGGAATGTAATGACCTCCAGCAAAAACTGTTTGTCCAGAAGATGGTGGTGGACGAATTGAAGGGAAGCATGCAACTCTTGGAGAGTGAGACAGAGAACAAATTGGGAGAGGCAGAGGAAAAGTACAACAGTGAGCTGGAAGCCTTGGAACAAGAGGTTGAATTATTGAGAAACGAGAAGGAAAACACCAACCAGAGGGTTTCCAATCTGACCAGGGACCTGATGCAAACTGAGCAGCTGCTCTCCGATGCCAGAGGTCAAAGCCAGGAGTTGAAGTCCCAGAACGAGTCTCTGGGAAAAGCCATGGCTGCCTTGCAGAACAACCGTGACCAGCTAATTGAGGACTTCAAAATCCTCCGGAACCGATACGATGAGGAACTCCGAGAGGCCCAGGGGGCCATGGCCAAGTTGGAGAAACGATTAGGGGATTCCTCTTCAGAGAAGGCTGCCTTGACCACAGAGAGAGACATCCTGGTTCAGAAAATCACTGCTCTTGAGAGCAAAGACGCTTTCTCCCAGCTGACTACACTGGTAGACAAACTATCTGTGGCCTTGTCAGAGACTGAAAGGCAGCTTAAACGGGTCTCACTGGAGAATGACACATACAGCAGGCAGGTATCGGCCTTCTCCAGGTCCATGGCCAGCCTCCAAGATGACCGAGATCGGCTGATGGAGGAGCTGGTTGGGGCAAATTGGACATCAGAGTCTAGGCAAAGGTCAGGTCCAGAGGCAGTCGACAAGGGGGATCCAAGTAGCCATAGAAGCAGCAGTATTGAGGCCCTTCAGACTGAGAGAGGTGGGCTGGTAAGTCACCAGTCGTGACTCGAAGCTTGTTTTTTTGGATGTCATTTGCTTTGGGTTTTCTGTGTTTTTTCAACTGGCTGTGCAGGGTTTTTGTTTTGCTGTGTGTGAACTTGCAGCATGCAGTCGTCATGTCAAGTCATAAAACTCCTACTGTGCAGTACCAGTCCAATGTTTGGACACCCTAACCCATTCACTTGAATCGGTGTGTCCAAACTTTTGACTGCTACTTTATACCTGTCATGGCTTTTGTGTTTGCAAGCTCTGCATTTGGGTTGTGACCATAGAGAAGGTCAGATACCTATTGGTCCAAAGTCAGTTTAGGCATGGACATCACTATTGAAGGCATCTGCTGTTTTAATGTAGCCAACTTGATGATGAGGCATTTTCCTGCATATAAAACTCAAAGGTGGCTGCCTTGTTAAATAGCCTACCAGCAATATAGTGCAGCGAATGTGACCGTAGGAGGAAACTAATCATATTGGCAGTGTTACAAGATGGGTAAGTTTCCACCACAATCAAATAAAACGTAATAACCCCTAAACTACATCCAATCCGCATAACATTTGTTAACGTTTCAGATGATTTCTAGTAGAATCACAGATTTTTTTTACAAAATGTTTGCGAGACAGACAAAGATGACTGGTGAAAAGACTATTAGATTAGGGTATGTAGGCTGCTGTCCCCAATAATATGTTCTATGCAATATACAGTGTAAGAACATACAATTAACATTTAAGTCACTAACAATATAAATATATGAACGTGAATACACTGGATGAGCGCAAGCAGCATAGCCAAGTAGCCTACAGCTGAAGGAAGTCGAGGGTGGGGGTTAAATGATGCGGCGTCAAGGCAAGAATGGAGGAAAAAACAACACAAGGCTGTAATATATAGGCCTACAGCTCTGATGTGTTTTTAATGCGAGACAGATTAACAAGAACATAGAACAACAATGAAAATAGACAACAATATTGACTGATTAATTATAAAGCTTGATGAGGGATTTCATATTTTTTATAGGTCTAGGTATTTCTAGATCTTCTAATAAACAGTTTTGATTCTGAATGGCAAAATGTTTTCGGGTGGCTCAGACATAATGAAGAGGGAATGATATGTGTTTGAGGGCTGTTTGAGGGCCCTCAAACGCATATGCCAATGTGTTTGAGGGTTTCGGAAAATAGTCAGCAGAAACTATAGGCTGGATGCGCTTATATGCAATAAAATCTCTACTAGTCCTGTACAGGCAGAGGAGAACAAAAACAACACATGAGGGTAAAATCCTACATATGTTAAAAAAAAATCAAATATGTATCATGTTAATATGTAAAGAACAGATTTACTGCTTGTTTTTTGGTTGCTATTGTATTGAGGGCATTGTAGTGTGCATTAGCTGCTTAAGTGGTCATGGACAACAGGGTAGATTTAACACTATACTAGTCTTCTTTTTCAAGTGACCAGACATTATATAAAGTATATCATAGAGGGGTGTCCGGTAGAGCACGTGGTAGCGGGGGTTGGGGTACCTCCTTTGACTAATTTTCAGCCAGGAAAAACACTGATGGGACTTCCAATTTAATCCTTGCTGATGGCCTGGTAGAAGTTATGTCAAACCAAACTCGGGGAGGCTGAAATTGGAAGTCCCGCCCCCGTGACAGAAATGGCAGATGCCTTCAGGGGCGACGTCTACGCCCTCATGACTCCATAATGGGGGAATCGTCTCTATGGTTGTGGCGCGGGGATTCTGTTGTAATATTTTATGTTGTTTTCAGTGTGCTTTGTTTCTCCCTAATTTTTTTTTTCTCTTTTGAAGGCGAAGAGGCAGAGGGTGGATGAGGTGCATAAAGCGTTGCAACAAGCGGAGGCCAACAAACTGCAGACTGAAAATGAAGTCCGTGGGTACCAGGCGGAGCTGGCTGAACTGAGGTAACATCCTGTTTATTGTCATCTTGTCCCGAGTCAGGAGTTCTCAGACATTTCTGCCCAGCGAGGCAGTACAGCGTGAAATGATTGTCCCGAGTCAGGAGTTCTCAGACATTTCTGCCCAGCGAGGCAGTACAGCATGAAATGATTGTCCCGAGTCAGGAGTTCTCAGACATTTCTGCCCTGTGAGGCAGTACAGCATGAAATTATTGTCCCGAGTCAGGAGTTCTCAGACATTTCTGCCCTGTGAGGCAGTACAGCATGAAATGATTGTCCCGAGTCAGGAGTTCTCAGACATTTCTGCCCTGTGAGGCAGTACAGCATGAAATGATTGTCCCGAGTCAGGAGTTCTCAGACATTTCTGCCCAGTGAGGCAGTACAGCGTGAAGCCAGTTTTTTCCATTGTTGCTCTGGCATTAACCACGACATGCATAAGACATGGGTTTACAGAGAGGTTCGGTACATGGCCTCTTGTACTATCAAAGTTTACAAACTCATTGTCCTTTTCACTCTTGTGTAACAGAGAACTTAAGCAATGCATAGGTCATGAAGCATACATTATTTAATCGTAAAACGGTATTAAAACAATGAAAAATCCTCCACAGGTCCTGTTGCCTAATTTCCGTGTGTAAGTACTGTAAATCTAGAGCACTGCATGATCTGAAGGTTGAGAGGTCCATTTCACAAAATAAAACATAAGTTGCAGAACGTAATAGAAAATATATCAATCAATCAAATTTATTTATAAAGCCCTTTTTACATCAGCAGTTGTCACAAAGTGCTTTTACAAAACACCCGGCCTTAAAACCCCAAGGAGCAAACAACAGTAGTGTTGAATTTCAGTGGCTAGGATAAACTCCCTAAGAAGGCCGAAATTTAGGAAGAAACCTAGAGAGGACCCAGGCTCAGAGGGGTGACCAGT
>JACXGI010018876.1:0-12721 GCA_016801175.1 Esox masquinongy
TTGTATTACAAGCTAACGGTTCAGTTGTAGTACTGTCTGAAGGGTAAGATGTAGTATCATTTGGAAGCTTAGTTGTATTACCAGCTGGAGGTCCAGTTGTAGCCTCAACAGGAAGGTTTGTAGTTGTATGATCTGGTGGGTCAGGAGTAGTATCATTTGGAAGCTTGGTTGTATTACTAGCTAACGGTTCAGTTGTAGTATCATCTGGAAGGTTAATAGTAGTACTATCTGGTGGGTCAGTAGTGGTATCATTTAGAAGCTTAGTTGTATTACCAGCTGCAGGTTCAGTTGTAGTATCATCTGGAAGGCCAGTAATAGTATCATTTGGAAGCTTGGTTGTATTACTAACTAACGATTCAGTTGTAGGACTATCTGAAGGGTAAGATGTAGTATCATTTGGAAGCTTAGTTGTATTACCAGCTGGAGGTTCAGTTGTAGTCTCATCTGGTGGATTAGTAGTAGTGTCATTTGGAAGCTTGGTTGTATTACCAGCTAGAGGTTCAGTTGTGGTACTGTCTGAAGGGTTCGTAGTAGTACTGTCTGGAGGGTTAGTTGTAGTGTCATATGGAGGCTTAGTAGTATTACCATCTGGAGGGTTAGTTGTAGTCCCATTTGGAGAGTTAATTGTAGTACCATCAGGTTGGTTAGTTGTAGTACCATCAGAGCGTGCGGTGAGACCCGTCTGCAGCGAAGACACTGTAGAAAAAGAATGTAGTGGAAATTCACTGAGAGAGAACTATAACAGGCAGGCAAACCAGAGACCCGGTTTCATTACACACAATATGGTATATTACAGTTGCAAGTGGAGAGATGTATTTCAGTTCCAAACAAATACATACCCAGCTCAGCAACTTCCCAGTGTATGATGGATAAACATTCCCGCCCCCCCCCCATGAGCTGGGTCTAACCGGTTCTTTGCATAATAGTCACACAGCAGGCCCATCTCCCCAGCCTATGGTCATAAACCAAACAGACAGTGAGAGGTTACAATGGTATTGGCAGACATTATGTTTATTCTCCTCTCCCTTATCTCAGTCCCAACTCGTCTGCAGATTGCACTTCACACCCTCAGTACTTTTCAACTCTGCCAGGTGTTCATCATGTGACCAGCAAGCAACCTTACAATACATCTAGGCAGATAAATCTAGTTAACTTCCATAACAAGAACCATGAAAAGTTATTAGAAATAATCCATGTTGTTTAAGTCTCAAGCAGAGTAGAGATGTAACTTTAGTAGATTAGGAGAGAGTCACGATCACTGCCAAGAAACAATACACATTAAACAATGGTTTCACTTTTATGATCTTTGTCTATGACTAGGCAGATAATAGTTTATGGTCTGTAACAGGATGTGTGGAATAGTTAGAGTAAGGCACTATTTAAAACAGCTCTTTCAAATAATTTGTCTTTTTTGATGACATACTGTATACTTCATATTGGAAGTAAGATTCTCTGAAATACAGAAGCAGGTTGCTTGATTACAAGTCACAATCTCCAATTTCATCCTGTATTGTTTAACATTACCGACAGACGCAAGCTAAATAAACATATTACGATTTTCATTCATTATATAAATATATTTAACAATATAAAACAATTTTTAAGAATTTCAACATTTTAAAATAAAATCTCAAATGTACAATTTGTCTGGGATTTGAATACCTTTCCAAGGCACTATGTCTTGATGAGAGTAGAGCCTTTCTTTTAGCTAGACATCAAAAATGCTTGTTGACCGACTGATCAACTGACCCTTGTTATAGCGTAGTGGCTAGCGACAAGGCCTTTCATGCAAGTGACTGGTGTTCGAGTCTCGCCGCAGACATAAAAAAAATATGCATTAGGATTTGTTCAGGATAGACAGAAACTTTGCTGGCTACAACCTTCAGTGGCTATGTTATAGTAAACCTAAAATAAAACTGTTTACGGTTATATTGCGACAATTTCTGGGGGATTTTCGAAGTACGCATCTTTGCATGCTTTTTGGGGTAATAGCTTATAGATCACAACCCCTTGTGCAGTAAAAGAGGAAGGGTTTCCACGATTCCCTCTTTTCACTTGACGAAATAGTTATCTTCACCTATATTGATGGTTATTGTATCAATGTCATTCACGAATTAAAGAAAAACGAATGTTGTGCCATGAAATGAAATAGCTTTGGCACTGTAAAGTAAAATCTTCAGTCTCACTAGCAATTGCTCAATTCTTATGACGATTCCAAGTAATAAGTAGATACTAGTAGGCCCATTACTGGTTAATAAAAGCCATACAGTTCATAGGTGCTATTTGTGGTGGAAGTAAACTTAATAAGAAATGCCAGTTTAACACAATGATTAATGGTGTCTAGCTAAATATTAAAACTTGGTGTGATGTTAATGGGTGACAAAATGATCTGATGTCAAGACACAATTTTCTGACGAGGTAGTATGTCCCCTCGTAGTTCACATAGCGTAGTGGTTAGCTATTCAACTGTTATTGTATGGACGACCATCTACAGTAATCTTTGTACAAAAGTAAACTTTAGTTACGTTAAACATTCGGTTGCCCATGTTATTTCAGCAAAAATGTAACGGCTGGGATAAAAGTGGCATTTGGAGACTATACGGAGGTGGACTATACTGTTATTGTTTTCTAAAGAAGCAAACCAGCCATGGAGTGACTGGAGTCATTGTTTTCGTTATAAGTAGGCTGTATAGCTATTAGCTAGCCATCTACAGTAATCTTTGTACAGGAGTACACTTTAGTTGATAAACGTTCTGTTGCCCACATTATTTCAACAAAAATGTAATGGCTGTGATAAAAGTTGCATTTGGAGTCTATATAGAGGTGGCCTGACTGCCAGTAAGCCCTGTTACCTTATGGGATTATCCCTGCCTTTCAATGTTTTGACCCTGGTTCAATTCCCCTCTCAGACGTTCTAATTTTTGTCTCTCAGAAATATTTATCCACTCTGTAATTTTCAGCCATTGCACAACAATATATATCCACTCTGGAATACCATGAATCTCATATATTTAAAGAGTAATTGTATTACGTGACCCTTTTATATTTTTATTGTTTTCTAAAGAAATTAACCAGCCATGGAGTGATTGGAATCATTGTTTTAATTACAGGCACTGTATAGCTATTAGCTAGCCATCTACCGTAATCTTTGTACAAGATTACACTTTAGTTCCCTTAATAAATGTTCTGTTGTCCACATTATTTCAGCAAAAATGTAATGGCTGAGGTAAAAGTTGCATTCCTGCTGTTTAAATAGCATAACGGTTAAAGACACTGTCTGTTACATAGGAAACTGTGGATCACAACCAGCCAGGGACAACAACATTCATCCTTTCTAATCTCGGGCCGGCTGAACTAGACTTGCCTGGTTACTTTTCTGGTTTGAGGTGTTCAGCTATTCTTTTTTTTGTTCACAATTTCTAATCTATGAAAGTCTTGTTAAATTTCTGTGTTCTCTCACCTTCCCAATGTTGACAGATTAAGGGGATTAGGCACGTGTGTCACCTCATATATACACCCCAGTGAAAAAGAAATGTATGGATAATATCCACTTAAGAGTTCCTCAATGACTTAGGGAAAATGTTAATGGAAGAATATTGTGATGCACCCAATGAATCAGCATTGTGCCAACGCCCCAATAAGAGAAAGCTGGTAGCTCCGGATTCTTCTGGGGGCAGCCAGCTGGACAAGCCCTGCCCCTACACTCCTATTGGGACCTCATCAGGGGAGGAATTTAAGGACTTCCAACAAGCAGTGTTCTGAATGAGCTGCAATTTTATGAAGTTTTTTTTTTAGAGAGACCTGAAAACAGGTCGTTAGATTAGTCCAACCTACTGGGGGTAAAAGCGTGGATAAGTTTTTCTAGATATTGTCTAGACATGAAACCTTTAATTCTAGCTATGTTTTAAGGTGATAATAGTTGGATTTTGTAATTTTATGTGGCTATTGAAATCCAAATCCATTATTACCTCAAGATGTTTAACTTGGCTTGTAATCTTAAGGGACAGTGTATTAAACTAGATCACTGACTGTCTCTCTGACTGTCTATTTAGTCGAAGAACGTTCTGGCATATCCAATCATTGATTTGTTCAAGGCACTGGCGGAGTGAGTCTATAGGAGCATAGTCACTAGATGATGAGCTTTATAAAATTGGCTGTAATCTGCATAATTGTGATAAAGAATCTTTTTGCTTTGCATGATTTGTGACAGCGGTAGCATATAAATGTTGAATAAAAGAGGCCCTGGGATAGAGCCTTGTGGAACTTGCAAGTTCTCTCTGATACATAGTTGCCTACGGAGACAAAGTATTCCCTGTCTTGTAAATAAGAACAATTAAGGACTGTGTCATTAAGACCAACCCAGTTTTCCAGTCTGTCTAGCATTATTGTAGTGTCAACTTTGTCAAATGCCACTCTAATGTCCAATAACACTAGGATTGACATTTTACCAGAATCAGTGTTTAGACAAATGTTGTTTAAAACTTTCGTAAGGGTAGTCTCAGTGCAGAGGCCTCCCCACAAGGTCGAAGCTTGAGGGCCCTCACACAAACCCCTCAAAATGTATCTCCATCTATTAGCTTATTCCACTGCCACCTATGTCAATAGATTGATGGCTGTCAACCTTTAACTGTACATATTCAGTGATGGAAAAGAGAACTAAAAAACTACAAAAGCACAATCGTGTCACCACAATTAATGGACAGCGCTATATAGTTGATTATCGTTCAACACCAAGGACAGCGCTATATAACTTTGTGCTTGCCTCTAGTAGCCTAAACATATCACCACATCAAATGAGGCCAATGAAACATATCATTATGTTCCGCTTACAATATTGATATTGCCTATAATTATGCGTACAAATGCGTATTGCACACTTGGTATTGTTCAAACAGTTTCATTGACATGGACGGAAATATCAGTTTGAAATGTAAAAACAAGGGGAGAACAGATCATTCCAAAACGTTTTGATAGTTAACACATTAGGATATACCCACGACTCCAAGCACCACACCACGGTCAAAGTATTTTTTGTTTCATTTTTGTTTTTCTGTTTCTATTTAGTAGGTTATTGTCTCATCAACTGCCACTGAAAAATAGGTATTTAACGAATATTTTCATCACTATTTTTGTTGACGAAATTTACACTGATGTCACGTTGGGAAGGCTGGTTGCTGGTGAGGACGTGCTGCTAGCTACCAGCGGCGGCAGTGTTTCGTTTGTGGAGGTGCTGATGATAGCTTCCTCTCTGGCTTGTCCAAATAAGGCCGTTATCTTTTGGTGTTTTACACGAGCTTATTCAGACAACACTATTGCTGCGCTTTTGAGCGCCGCTTGCATATTTTGAGGCCATTGTTGCCAGATTCAGAGATTTTGAGACTATTTAGCCGTCTTTTCGACTGGAAAGGGGAGGAAGATCTGTTATCTTGCTTTCATCACGGCCTACTTTCTCACCCTCAAAGTTTTTTGCGTTTTTATTTTTTCATATAGGCCTAGCTTATTTTTTGCTATGCAGGGTGGCGCTCATGGGGAGTCGGCCCCCCCCTGGCTTGCAGTGGCTGTGGGGGCTTCCCAGCCACCAGGACCTCAGTGCTGTGATGGGGCTGAAATTTGAAAGTTTGAATGTAACCATTTGAGTTTAAGAAATTGCCAATTTTGTAGGCAGAGTATCATTGTCGAAATTGTTGACCCTTCCCCATCTTTACTTCTGAAAGAGTCATCCTCTCTGGGATGCTGTTTTTATACACAATCATGTTACTGACCTTTTGCCACTTAACGTAATTAGTTGTGAGATGTTCCACTAGGTTGTTTTTTAGCATTACACAACTTTTCCAGTATTTTGTTGCCTCTGTCTTTTAAACATGTTTAAAAGACAGGTTTTTTAAACATGTTGCTGGCATCAAATTCAAAGTGTGCATATATTTTTTTAATATTTTTATACTTTCTACATCCAATATGCTGTATTTGTATTGTTTATAGGGTTTAAATGATTTGCACATCATTGCATTCTGTTTTTCTGTATATTTTACACAACATCCTAACTTTTTATGGATACAGGGTTGTAGATGAACGGAGGCCAACTGTGTACAATTGACATGTTTCATATGATTTCAGGTTAAATACAGCTCTCTGGAAGGTACCACAGTTGGTTAGTACTTTGCCATCAATTATTTTCTGTTTTGTATTTGTAATTAATTTCAAACAATTTGTAGATTATATTTTTATTACCTTGACATGATGGAATTTTGTGTTGATCAGTGATTATATCCATTTTGTTTTTATATTTAACACAATAAAATCTGGAAAAGATTTTCCTTAATGACTGTTAGTCGCTCTAAAAAATATATTGATGTACAAAGTTTGATAGGGATTTTTTTCTCCTTAAGACAAACAGTTTTTACCAGGAGTTTAAAAACTACTCCTAAGTGGAAAAAAACTATCATAGCCTGTAGTAAACCGCTTTTTTACACAGATGAATCATGTCATACTGTAAAAGATGTAAGGTTAGGTAAAAACTGATCTGGTAACCTAAATGTTCTCATCCATCAACAACAGTTTAACAATAATAATGAATAATATTTGCATAAACACTAATCATTAAGGTAATTGCATTTCTTACAGCGGAGAAACATAACATACATTAGCACCAATTTGTAAAATACATAAAACCAACTTTAAAATACAGTAATGTTATACATATGTAATAATCAGTTGCTAAATGAATCAAACATTGATGCAAGCCTTGTCCTGTTTTGTCCTATATGTCAGTATACAATGTAAACCATAATGTACTTAAAAACATATTTATAAACACAGAGGAAGTCTGACCTGTAGTTAACATAGCAATGATCCATAGCTTATTCATCTCTACTAGTTCCAGGCATATACTGAAAGCAGAGCAAATGATATTATGGTATCCTGTTCAATACCTGGCACACGATGTGACGTGTCAGTAGCAGTAAATGTTTGAACCATAATGGGGGAAGTACAGTGCCTTGCGAAAGTATTCACCCCCCTTGGCATTTTTCCTATTTTGTTGGCTTACAACCTGGAATTTCGGGGTTTGTATCATTTGATTTACACAACACAACCTACCACTTTGAAGATGCAAAATATTTCTTATTGTGAAACAAACAAGAAATAAGAAAAAAACTGAAAACTTGAGTGTGCATACATATTCATCCAAGTAGCTGCAAGTAGCCATTAGAAGATGGGTACACTGTGGTTGTAAAGGGATGTATGAGAAATCAACTACTCGGTAACGCAAATATCTAATCAGCCAATCACATGGCAGCCACTCAATACATTTAGGCATGCATACGTGGTCAAGACGATCTGCTGAAGTTCAAACCAAGCATCAGAATGGGGAAGAAAGGTGATTAAAACTACTTTCAACGTGGCATGGTTGTTGTTACCAGACGGGCTAGTTTGAGAATTTCAGAAAGTGCTGATCTACTGGGATTTTCCCACACAATCATCTATAGGGTTTACAGAGAATGATTCAAAAAAGAAAACATATCCTGTGAGCGGCACTTCTCTGGTGAAAATGCCTTGTTGATGGCAGAGGTCAGAGAATGGCCAGACTGGTTTTAACTGGTAGAAAGATAACAGTAGCTAAAATAACCACTTGTTACAACCAAGGTATGCAGAAGAGAATCTCTGATTGCACAACACGGTCTACAGCAGTAGAAGACCACACCGGGTGAAACTCTTGTCAGCTAAACACAGGAAACTGAGGCAATTTGCACAGTCCCACCAAAATTGGGCAATAGAAGATTGGAATAACATTGCCTGGTCTGATGAGTCTCGATTTCTGCTGCGTTCATTCAGATAGTAGGTTCAAAATTTGGCCTAACCAACATGAAAGCATGGATCCATCCTGCCTTGAATAAATGCTTCAGGCTGGTGGTGGTGTAATGGTGTGGGGGATATTTTCGTAACACACTTTGGGCCCCTTTGTATCAATTGAGCATTGTTTAAATGCCACAGCCTACCTGAATATTATTGCTGACCACGTACATTCCTCTATGAATAAAGTGTACCCATCTTCTAATGGCTACTTCCTGCAGGATAACTCGCCATGTCCCAAAGCTCACATTGTCTCAAACTGGTTTCTTGAACATGACAGTAAATTCACTGTACTCAAATGGCCTCCACAGTCGCCAGATCTCAATCCAATAGAACCTTTGGGATGTGGTGGAACGGGAGGTTCTCATCATGGATGTGCAGCTGACAAATCTGCAGCAACTACATGACGCTATAATGTCAATACAGACCAAAATCTCTGAGGAATGTTTCCAGCACCTTGTTGAATCTGTGCCACAAAGAATTAAGACAAAGGGGGTCCAAACCGGTACTCGCAAGGTGTACCTAATGAAGTGGCTGGTTAGTGTACTGCATATCCCAAAATCAAGATCCTCACCTAACTTGTCAGGCTTCAAGATGGGTGACTCAACCATGACCACCATCCTCTGTGTCACAGACGCTCTTTGCAATCCCGAGGGTCTCTCTCATCCTTCTAGATCAATTCACTGTCTTCGACACTAAACACACAGATCCTTCTTTTCAACTTCTTATGGGTAGGCATCTCAGGTTCTACATATTCTTGCATCCTTCCTGGCAGGCCGCCTCCTACCACATGACATAAAGACGATCTGTGTCTGCCACCACGGGCTCCACTCCAGGTGTCCTCCCATGCTTCCGTCCTCTTCTGTCTACACACCAAGTGTGTTGGCTCTGTCATGTCATCATATTGTTAGACATTTTAGACAATTGGGTGCTTCCAACATTGTGGCATCAGTTTGGGGAAGGCCCTTTCCTGTTCCAGCATGACTGTGCCCCTGTGCACAAAGCAGGGTCCAAAAAGACATGGTTCGACGAGTTGGGTGCGGAGGAACTTGAGTGGCCTGCACAGGGCCCTGATATCAACCTCATTGAGCACCTATGGGATGAATTGGAATGGCAATTGTGAGTCAGGCCTTCTCGTCTAACATCGGTGCCTGACCTTACAAATGCTCTTTTGGCTGAATGGATAATAATTCCCACACTCCAAAATCTTGTGGAAAGCCTTCCCAGAAGAGTGGCGATGTTATAGCTGCAACGGGGGGAAGCAACTCCATATTAATGCCCATGCTCTTGGAACGGGATGTCTAACAAGCTCATATAGGTGTGATGGTTGGGTGTCCACATATTTCTGGCTATACAGTATCTCACAAAAGTGAGTACACCCCTCACATTTTAGTAAATATTTTAGTATATCTTTTCATGTGACAACACTGAAGAAATGACACTTTGCTACAATGTAAAGTAGTGAGTGTATAGCTTGTATAACAGTGTAAATTTGCACTGTTAATAACTTGTGTGTTGAGTTAATTTGCAGAAAATAACTCAACACACAGCCATTAATGTCTAAACCGCTGGCAACAAAAGTGAGTACACCCCTAAGTGAAAATGTCCAAATTGGGCCCAAATAGCCATTTTCCCTCCCCGGTGTCATGTGACTTGTTAGTGTTAGAAGGTCTCAGGTGTGAATGGGGAGCAGGTGTGTTAAATTTGCTGTCACTGCTGTCATCGCTCTCACACTCCCTCATACTGGTCACTGGAAGTTCAACATGGCACCTCATGGCAAAGAACTGAGGATCTGAAAAAATAATTGTTGCTCTACATAAAGATGGCCTAGGCTATAAGAAGATTGCCAAGACCCTGAAACTGAGCTGCAGCACGGTGGCCAAGACCATACAGTGGTTTAACAGGAAAGGTTCCACTCAGAACAGGCCTCGCCATGGTCAACCAAAGAAGTTGAGTGCACGTGCTCAGTGTCATATCCAGAAGTTGTCTTTGGGAAACAGACGTATGAGTGCTGCCAGCATTGCTGCAGAGGTTGAAGGGGTGGGGGGTCAGCCTGTCAGTGCTCAGACCATTCGCCGCACACTGCATCAAATTGGTCTGCATGGCTCTCGTCCCAGAAGGAAGCCTCTTCTAAAGATGATGCACAAGAAAGCCCGCAAACAGTTTGCTGAACACAAACAGACTAAGGACATGGATTACTGGAACCATGTCCTGTGGTCTGATGAGACCAAGATAAACTTATTTGGTTCAGATGGTGTAAAGCGTGAGTGGCGGCAACCAGGTGAGGAGAACAAAGACAAGTGTGTCTTGCCTACAGTCAAGCATGTTGGTGGGAGTGTCATGGTCTGGGGCTGCATGAGTGCTGCCGGCACTGGGGAGCTACAGTTCATTGAGGGAACC
Organism: Esox masquinongy; assembly: GCA_016801175.1. Lineage (NCBI taxonomy): Eukaryota > Metazoa > Chordata > Actinopteri > Esociformes > Esocidae > Esox > Esox masquinongy. The sequence goes on from JACXGI010018876.1 coordinate 10,249, forward strand.
ATGAATGCCAACATGTACTGTGACATACTGAAGCAGAGCATGATCCCCTCCCTTCGGAGACTGGGCCGCAGGGCAGTATTCCAAAATGATAACGACCCCAAACACACCTCCAAGACGACCAGTGCCTTCCTAAAGCAGCTGAGGTTAAAGGTGATGGACTGTCCAAGCATGTCTCCAGACCTAAACCCTATTGAGCATCTGTGGGGCATCCTCAAACGGAAGGTGGAGGAGCGCAAGTTTCTAACATCCACCAGCTCCGTGATGTCGTCATGGAGGAGTGGAAGAGGACTCCAGTGGCAACTTGTGAAGCTCTGGGTGAACTCCATGCCCAAGAGGGTTAAGGCAGTGCTGGAAAATGATGGTGGCCACACAAAATATTGACACTTTGGGCCCAATTTGGACATTTTCAGTTAGGGGTGTACTCACTTTTGTTGCCAGTGGTTTAGACATTAATGGCTGTGTGTTGTGTTATTTTGAGGGGACAGTAAATTTACACTGTTATACAAGCTGTACACTCACTACTTTACATTGTAGCAAAGTGTCATTTCTTCAGTGTTGTCACATGAACAGATATGATCAAATATTTACAAAAATGTGAGGGGTATACTCACTTTGGTGAGATACTGTATAATGACTTACAGGTAGAGGCCAATGGTAAGGCACTTCTGTCTGTGTTAGGGCAATTAATTTAATCTGTGTAAACTGGGAGCTTCCACAGCACAGGGGTTGCAGTGTAGCAACACTGTACAGACTTTAGTGTTGTTCTGAACCATTGTCTTTGTTATATTGCTGCGGCTAGGGTATAATTAAGCAACACACCACTTGGTCCGTGATGTGGTCAAAACTCAGGGTCCGTTAATTTAAGTTTTGTCGGCGAGTTCTCTCATAAACAAAACATAACAGAATACAAATTCCAATTCAGCTCCTCTCCATTCCATTTAGCTAGGCAAATCTGCTTTTACGAGCACTGTCTGGATACCCTCAAACCTCTTGTGTCCTTACTCCCTCTCAATGGATTATCGCAGCTCCAGGCTGTGCCCATACCTCTCTCCGTGCTGTGCCCAACATAAACAGTACCTCCAGGCAGCAAGAGATTTATTTAAGCAGAACCCATCTGACTTCCTCAGAACTCAAGTAACCCAGAACATTCTGTTAAACTTACTAATACTTTTATTCAATTCAGTAATCCATTCATTTAATATTTCCTTTTACCTGAACTCTCTTCTACAATATCTAAAGAAATACAGTAAGCTGTAGTCTCTTACAGTAGTGCACAAACAACTTATCAGTTTTCTTTCCTCTTTTGGGAATTGCTAATGTTTTTCCAGAAGTTGACCCTCTCTGCCTTCCAGAGATTTCCCAGCCAGACACGGCTCCCACTTGCCTGACTGGTAAATCATCAAGATGCATCCTCTCACAGAATGTGCTGAAGTGAAACAGACCAGCTACGTAGCTGGTTTGTGAAGTCCTACATGGGTATATTCTAAGACACACAGAATTAGTCAATTGCATTAGTAAAATATACATCACAAGATTAGATTTGGTATGAAAAATAACAAAAATAGTAATAAGACTTATACAAAAGTAATAAGACTTCCACATTCACCCCTATCACTTACCTGCGGCCAACCACAGGAATGCCTGGAATGTTTGGGTGTGGGGCTCTCTTCCACTTGGTCAATTAGTGGGGGGAGGGGCACATTCTTGGTTAAGTTGGAAGCATTGCTGATGGAGTTAGTCACCTGTGTTATTCTCTACAGGTGCTGGTCATATAATTAGAATATCATCAAAAAGTTGATTTATTTCAGTAATTCCATTCAAAAAGTGAAACTTGTATAATGTATACATTCATTCCACACAGACTGATATATTTCAAGTGTTTATTCCTTTTAATTTTGATGATTATAACTGACAACTAATGAAAACCCCAAGTTCAGTATCTCAGAAAATTAGAATATTGTGAAAAGGTTCAATATTGAAGACACCTGGTGCCACACTCTAATCAGCTATTTAACTCCAAACACCTGCAAAGGCCTTTAAATGGTCTCTCAGTCTAGTTCTGTAGGCTACACAATCATGGGGAAGACTGCTGACTTGACAGCTGTCCAAAAGATGACCATTGACACCTTGCACAAGGAGGGCAAGACACAAAAAGTCATTGCTAAAGAGGCTGGCTGTTCACATAGCTCTGTGTCCAAGCACATTAATAGAGAGGCGAAGGGAAGGAAAAGACGTGGTAGAAAAAAGTGTACAAGCAATAGGGATAACCTCACCCTGAATCAATCAATCAATCAATCAAATTTATTTATAAAGCCCTTTTTACATCAGCAGTTGTCACAAAGTGCTTTTACAAAACACCCGGCCTTAAAACCCCAAGGAGCAAACAACAGTAGTGTTGAATTTCAGTGGCTAGGAAAAACTCCCTAAGAAGGCCGAAATTTAGGAAGAAACCTAGAGAGGACCCAGGCTCAGA
>JACXGI010018877.1:0-12721 GCA_016801175.1 Esox masquinongy
ACACTTGAAAGTTTGCACTGAGTTTGCATTTCTAACCTTAATTGGCAAATCATTCCACAGTAGTGGAGCTCTATGAGAGAAGGCCCTGCCTCCGGCTGTTTGTTTAGAAATTCTAGGTACAATTAAAAGGCCTGCATCTTGCAATCTAAGGTTACGTGTAGGTATGTATGGCTGGATCATTTCAGCGAGGTAAGTAGGACCATGTCCATGTATTGATTTATAGGTTAACAATAAAACCTTAAAATCAGCCCTAACCCTAACAGGCAGCAAGTTTAAAGAGGCTAGTACTAGAGTAATGTGTTCACATTTTTTTGTTCTAGTTAGGATTCTAGCAGCCGTGTGCAGCACTAATTGAAGTTTATTTATTGATTTGTCAGGAACTGAAAAGAACCGAAAAAGAAAGAAGAGCATTGCAGTAATCTAATCTAGAAGTAACAAAAGCATGGATTAGTTTTTCTGCATCAGTTTTTGATAGAAAGTTTCTGATTTTTGCAATGTTTCGAAGATGACAATAAGCAATTCTTGATACATATTTTAAATGTTCATCAAAGGAGAGGTTAGGGTCAAGGGTAACGCCGAGGTTTCTTACAGTTTTTTGGGATACAACCATGCAGCCGTCGAGGTTTACAGTGAGATCTGCCAACAAAGCTCTTTGTTTCTTGGGTCCTAAAACGAGCATTTCTGTTTTTCTTGAGTTTAAAAGCAAGAAGTCATCCACTTCCTAATATCTGAAACGCATGCTTCCAAAGTAGCTAATTTTGGGGCTTCTCCATGCTTCATTGAAATATCTAACTGTGTGTCATCAGCATAACAGTGATAATTGACATTGTGATTCCAGATTACATCACCCAGAGGCAGCATACATAGTGAGAACAATAATGGGCCCAGAACCGAGCCTTGAGGAACACCAAAACATACCTTTGATTTGTCAGAGGATATGCCATCCACACATTTGAACTGATATCTTTCAGATAAATAAGATTTAAACCAGGCTAGAACATGTCCACATAGCCCAATATAGGTTTCCAGTCTCTCTAAGAGAAGGGAGTGATCAATAGTGTCAAAAGCAGCACTAAGATCAAGAAGCAACAGGACGGATGCGGAAACTTTGTCTGAGGCCATTAGAAGGTCATTTGTTACCTTCACGAGTGCGGTCTCAGTACTATGATGGGGTCTGAAACCGGACTGGAGCATTTCATAAATGTTATTTGTCTTCAGGAAGGCATTCAGTTGTAGGGAAAGACATTTTTCTACGATTTTTGAGAGGAACGGGAGGTTCGATATTGGCCTATAATTGTTTAATATGTCAGGATCCAAATTCGATTTTTTTAGAAGAGACTTGATTTTCGCTATTTTTAGTGAATTTGGTACACATTCGGAGGAAAGGGAGCAATTTATTATGTTCAACATTGGCTGACCTAGCACAGGAAATAGCTCCTTAAGTAATTTTGTTGGAATCGGGCCTAGCTGACAATTTGTGGGTTTAGAACTCATAACAAAATTAGTGAATGTGGCGAGCGATACAGGATCAAAGAATTCAAGTGTCCCCATTGACACCTGGTCAGGGAGGTTCAGGACATTCGCAGGACAACTGAGATTTTGGGGACTATAACTATTTAAGGAGGAGTCAAATATTTGGTTTCTAATGGTGATGATCTTTTCATCAAAGTAGTTCATGTAATCATGACAGCTAAAGTGAAGACCCACTTCTCTTGTTGAGCGTTGCTTATTTGTTAACTTTGCAACTGTATCGAAGAGAAATTTTGAATTGGTTTTGTTCACCTCAATCAGGTTGGAGAAATAAGCTGATCGAGCAGATGTGAGTGCTTTTCGGTATTGTAGTGTACTGTCAATCCAGGCTAGTCTGAATTCTTCCAACTTGGTGGAGCGCCACTTTTGCTCCTGATATAAACAATAGCATTGCCATACATCATTCCTTTCTGTAGATTAAATTATTTTTCAGCATTACATTTAATAAATCTTACCTTTAAAAAAGAGGGTAAGTGTCCAGATGAAGATGGTTATAAAAGTCATGGTTGTTGTGGGTTCAGATGTCATGAAGGACAGGTCTCAGTCATTAAGTGTTAAACTCACAGGGTTATAAACACTCCCTGATCACTGAATCATTTGCTGTCTATACAGAGCATCATCACTATGCAAATAAGATTCTGGTCTTTTCTCCATTCACCATTATTCAGTAAATATACACCAAGCAGATCCATCACATTAGTAAGCAGATCCATTACATTAGTCTTACATGGAAATCATGTCATAGAACATGGATATCGGTAAAGTAATCTATTTTGAACATTTGATGATAACATTAAACAAGGCAATACTGATCACATTCCAATACAGTAGGTGACATAAACAAAGAATTAATCTAAGCATGACACAAGATGCATGGCCTGATGATCATGAAATAGAAGGTAGAGAGATTGAGAGAAAGCTATGTTTATTAACATTAAGCCCAGGTAAATACTATCCACTGCAACTGTGAATAATATCTTTCCAATTCCATTCCTAACCATCTAGTCTTGTAACATTAATGTATCTGATCACATTTCTCCATTACAATAGTCTGCTTGGGACGGTGGAAAATGGCCAGTTGAAACCAAATTGCAAAAACCAAATGAGTTCAAATAACTTGTCTGATTACTGCAAATCAAAGCAAATGTGAATGACATATATATATATATATATATATATTTTATCTTACGGAAAACTAAATTACTATATTCATCCCAGATGGATAAAGGGTCACACTACGGATGTATCCATGGAGACCACTAATGTTAATAGTGAAAGAACTGAGACATTTTAATTCTATGTTTACTCCTTCATTAAATAGTATAGCAATTAACTTATATGTACTCAATTTCTGTTTTAGCATTCATGCTTTTTGTGTTGTCATATGATATCATTGGAATGTGTTGTAGAGGTTTTTCTAGGGTCTGAAATACAGGACTAAAAGGTCATGCCATAATTACCCTACCCTATGGTGCCAGGAAGAAAATATCAATCAATCAAATTTATTTATAAAGCCCTTTTTACACCAGCAGTTGTCACAAAGTGCTTTTACAAAACACCCGGCCTTAAAACCCCAAGGAGCAAACAACAGTAGTGTTGAATTTGAAATATGGGAATGATGTGTACCTAGTGGATTGGGGGACTATTTTTCAGGACTAGTAATTTGGTCTTTCCTTAGGTTAGCTATCCAACCCTCACAACTTTAGTTATAAACCAAAGTAAGTTGTTGTAAACATTCTTTCATGCTTTTTGCTCAGTATGCATCTTAACTATGGCAAAATCTCAAATCCCCGGAGAACTGCTATCTTTGATAATTCTAATGCAATTGTATACTAAACCTATACATTTTATCTGTTACATGAATTTTTTGACTCTTCAGAAGGATATATAAAACAGCCCAAAATCCAGTTCCACCAATACGAAGTGGTCAAACCCAGTCACTTTCAGGGATGGGACACTCCTGTCCTCAGGTTGGAGTGCTGTCACATCAGGCCCTCAGGGATTAATTATGTTTTTTCAAAGACAGGCAGACAGATTTTTCCATCATTGTCACACCCTGATTTGTTTCACCTGTCTCATTATTGTCTCCACCCCCCACCAGGTGGCTTCTATGTTCCCGTTACCCCTTGTCTATTTATGCCTGTGTTTTCTGTTCGGCCACTGCCAGATGGTATTCTCTTTTCATGCATTTCCAGTGTTTGTTTTCCTGTGTTGCCCGTTTTCTGCTCTGCCTTCCCAGTACCGATCCCCCTCTGTCCCTGACTCCAAGCCTGCCTGCCCTCCGATACTTCTGCCTTTTGGATCACCCATTACGACCTTTGCCTGTCCCCGAACTCGAACCAGCCTATTCCTCTGTACCTCAAGTAATCTGACCCATTGTCTGAACTCTGCCTGCCTGCCTGCCGACTACGAGACTGCCTATCCCGTAATAAACATATTTGACCGACACCTCCTCTCTGCCTCTGTGTGGAACCACAACAATGTCTGTCACAAACAAAGACCAGAGTTACATACCAGGGAATAGAAAGCAGACATTTCTAAAATGTACATTAGTTCAAGAAATTCCATAACAGTCCGCTTTTGAAAAACCCCTTGCAATTCTACTGAACAACTATGGGTGTTATGACAGAAACCAGTGATTTGGCAGACCAATCAGAACTCAGCATATCCAACCCCTTCATTATCTCAGCCAGTCATGTCCAGCAGGAAAAGTCCTGTATTTTCCTGGCTAGATGAGGATTTGCATTTAAAAGTTTATTTGCATTTACACTTCGCATACTAGTTTGTCATTAAGTCACATTATCCCTCCTGGCCCCCTTAAGAACCAAGGGATTTTCGGATGGATTTTACTACTTGAACATTTTGGGTCCTACATTCATTCTGTAACAGGTATCATGAAGTATTATATATTTGTGTAATCATTACACTCTCAGCTACAATAAAAACACATAAAAACCGACTTCTGGGACACGATTTAGAAAATTAATGTGTTGGAAAGGCAAAAACAATGTTCTACGGAGAACATTTCTGTGATATGGTATGATACATTTTTTTGAAAGTTTAGTTTCAATGGCATTTCCTGATACCACCATGCCTTTACTGTTATATTACATTGTTTTAGGCTGTAACTAATGAATAAATTAATAATACAATGCAAAAATTCATTCAAATTCAAATTCATCAAATGGTACCCAGGCACTAATCACCCCTCACTGAATGCCAGACGTCAATGGATGAATCCACTATACTCCCAGAAGGATGATCAGACCTTGGTTAATTTGAATAACTTACAAATGGCTTAATTAGGCTATTATTGAAACATAATACAAATGATATAGTCTACTTATCACACGTTACCGTTTTTAAATTGGAGATTCAGCTTATTGTGTAGGCTAATTTATCAAATGTAAATCTACAAATGTATTATCCTAAAAAAGTATTCACTAAACGAAATACCAAGGATATTGTTTAGCAGTCACAACTCACTAATTTAAGAAAGATAATACAATTTACTGTTTTTATTTTAAGAGAAAAAGAGAAACTAAATCGCACACACATCCGATCGTCTCTCTCTGAATTTCATCTGCTTATTTTACTGAAGATTAAGATCTTACAAATATATAAGGCTAAATAATTATTCACTAAACAAAATACCAAGGATATTTTTTAGCAGTCATCACTCACAAATTCAACAAAGGTATTACAAGTTACTGTTTTTATTTTAGGAGAAAAAGAGAAACTAAATGGCAAACACATCATATCGTCTCTCTTTGATTTTTCTCTGCTTATTTTACTGAAGATTAAGAAATTGCATACATGTTGTTTACATTCTTTGTCAGTTGTTACACGTACATGTCTACCTCGGGAACCTAGTCTAATCGAATCTAATGAATAGCAAGGGAATAGCAATGACGTCAATGGATGAATGGGCGATAACCCCTCATCAACACAGACACACCTATGCATATGACTGAAGTGTGATGATTAGGGTAGAAAGTGTATATAATCTGAACTCGGTGAGCAAGTCAGACACAACTCAGACACTATTTACAGCGTTTAGTTCACAATGGCAAACCAAACCCGACGATTTGACGCCCTGACAGCATTGCAGATGCTGCAAGATTTAGATGAGACGGAGTCAGATGGAGGATAAGAAATAGATCCCGAAATCGTCGAGTCGGATGCCGGGTCTTCATCTGATTCAGATATTGAACCGCCAGCACCAATGCCTGAGCCTCCTCGCAAAAAAAAAGAAACAAATCAATAGTGACCCCAAATGCCACTGCGAGATAGGAGTCTGGAACGATTTGGGTAAAATTAATTTTATCAACTTTATCAATTTTATTTCTATGAATAGGCTGTAGCCTATGTGTTATTCATTCTTTGAAATGTATCGTGTTTATCAAGCAACCATGAATTAGGCCTATGTGGACTATTCATGAGCATATCCTTTGATTGTCGCAAACTAGTCGATAATGTCTCTTATTTTACCTTGTACATCATCAAAATGAAAACGAAATACAAAAGGATTGACCTTTGAATAATTGCAGTGTTGAGCAATTTTCATTTTTTTACATTTGTAGGGCCTAATAAACAAATTAAAATACTAAAGCCTGTGTTCTTAAAAATAATCGTTCTGTGTGTTCTTTTTTTGTTTTTTTTTGTATGGTAAAACTTTAAATACAAACACATTCTTGTATTTTTCTACTTCATTTCACCATTTAAAACAAAAAAATTCTGTAATTCATTATTTTTTAGACTTCTATATAGTTTGTTAATGACTCAGTCGATGAACTGATGCTCTGGCTGGATGGTGATGCTGTGGAGGAGAATGTCCATGCTAATAGGGACCATTCGTATGCTAACGACCATTCTAGTGTTAAACAACAACGTGAGTGGCACCGAGATGGTGCTGATGAAGTCCCAGATGAACCAGCGGTAAAAGTTGGCAAACCCCATGAAACTCTGGAGTTCTTTGATAGTCTTCGGGAATGGCCATGAGTTCACCGCCTCCACCTTCAGCTCCTCCATCCGTACGCCCTCCGGAGCAATGTGGTATCCAAGGAAGGAGACGGTGGGGGTGTGAAACACACACTTCTCCCCTTTTACATACAGATGGTGTTTGTGGAGACGCAGCAGGACAGCACAGACATGGGCCACGTGTTCTGAGTATGTTGGAGGGTAAATCCAGATGTCATCTATTTACACTACTACATACCTCTCCAACATATCCTGGAACACTTCACTGAGAAAAGCCTGGAACACCACCAGCGCATTGGCTAGCCTGTACGGCATCACCAGGTATTCATAGTGGCCCGATGCCATGCTGAATGCTGTCTTCCACTCGTCTCCTACCCAGATACGCATGAGATAGTATGCTCTCCAGAGGTCAAGCTTGGTGAAGACGCGCACATCCCTTAACTGTTCTATGGCCGACGGAACGAGGGACATGGGATAGCAGTACTTCACAGGGTAACACTTTACATTAAGTCTACATTCAATAGATGTAATAACATAGTAATAAATGCATTTATAACATAGTAGGTACTATTAAATACTATATAAATAACATGTAATTACTATGTAATAAGGGTTTATCGGTATCAGTTATTACACAATTGGAACAAAGAGATGTAATTACAAACATGATTGTTCCACACGTGTAATTTCTAATGATTTATTTCTCTGTAATTTCAAGGTGTGTAGTTACATGTGTAATTAACATGGGCTGTAATTCCACTTTTGTAATTTCAATGTGACACTGTTAACAATGCATTTTGAAGTTTAACCTTGTTACATGTAACTACATTAACCTTGTTACATGTAACTACATAAGTTCATATCACCAATGTTAGTCTAGGACACAACAAGGCAAACCCTATCATTATCTTCAACTATCTTATTTGATTGTTGAGCAGTGTATTTGCAGTTGATATTAATGTAACTATAATGTACCTACATAAAGTGTGAAATGAAAGACAAAGTAATGCTATGCACTTTGTAGGAGGATTTAATTATCCCTTTCATCATAGCTGCACTGTAAGTGAAATGTTTCAAAAATATTTGGTGTTCATGAGAGAGGGAACAACACTATGTTTATTTGTTTTTATTACAATCCCTTTGAAAGTACAGTACAAAGTCGAATCATTATGTCATTAGAAATAACAATGCAATGTCACAGGCAAACACCAAATATAGTATATTTCATTCTGAAAGTGTTAATATTTTTCTCCATGTCAGAGTAAGAAATAAGTGTAGCTACAAAATAATATCTATGCTGTTACACAATGCAAAACTTAATCAAATGTCAGTTAGTATGCAGTTGCATTGTGATTACAATGGTATTACAAAGGAACAAGTGAATTAATGTAAAGTGAAACCAGACTGATTTAAGCATCAAGTACTATGCAGTTACTATGTTACAGCAACCACAGGGAATAGGTTGTGATCTGGGAGTGAAAAATGGGTAGCTTATGGTAAGTGTAATTACAAAGTAATGTCAATGCAGTTACACGTTAAAACACTCAATCCTATGTCAATTACTATGTACCTACATTGTAATTACACTGTTATAATAAAGGAAAGAGTGAATTAATGTAAAGTGAAACAAGAACGATTTACATATCAAGTACTATGTAGTTACTGTGTTACAGCGACCACAGGGAATACGTTGTGATCTGGGAGTGAAAAATGGGTTAGATTAACTAAGGGTAATTAAAAAGTAATATCAATGCAGTTACATGTTACAACACTCAATCCTATGTAAATTACTATGTACCTACATTGTAATTACAATGTAATATCAAAGGAACGAGTGAATTAATGTAAAGTGAAACAAGAACAATTTACATATCAAGTACCATGTAGTTACTATGTTACAGTGATCACAGGGAATACATTGTGATCTGGGAGTGAAAAATGGGTTAGCTCATGTAAATGTAATTACAAAGTAGTATCAATGCAGTTACACATTACAACACTCAATCCTATGTCAATTACTATGTACCTACATTGTAATTACAATGTTATAAAAAGGAACGAGTGAATTAATGTAAAGTGAAACAAGATCCATTTACACATTAAGTGCGATGTAGTTACTATGTTACAGCGAACATAGGGAATAAGTTGCGATCTGCAAGGGAATAAAGGGTTAGATCACATTAAATGTAATTAAAATGAAATCAATCTTGTTATACATTACGCTCAATAAAATGTCAATTAGTATGTATTTACATTGTAATTACAATGTTATTACAAAGGAACAAGTGACTTAATGTAAAGTGAATAAAAGGAATTCAATATAATCCAGAAAAAAAACTTTTTTTATTCTTTGTTCATATTGCAAAACCATAAACTTAAATAATTACAATCTGATTTTATATAATTGTAATTAGTCTATGTTATTGTAACCAAAACTTTAGAAGATAAGCAGTGCTTGTAGTTCAGATCAGTGGAAATTTAAATTAGTTTTTAGTTGTTTTATTGCATCTTTACGTGTTTTAAAAGTGTACTAAACAATAAAGTGTAATTAAATTTAAAATTGTATATATCAAAATCTCTACTAAAAACAAAAGTAGACTTACAACAGCATTGCACAAGTTATGTTAGCTCCACCCCTAATTGACCAGTATATATATATATATATATATATATATATATATATATATATATATATATATATATATATATATATATCTATAAGGACATTCACTTGCGCTTGCAGTGGCCCCTCCAAACATGTGGCCCCTCAAAAATGTACCAAACATGTCCTTTTTTTGCTCCTATACCAATGCGAACCCTAGTCAACTTTTAATCATACACAACAATACAACAACCAGTCTGTAGCCATTTTAAAATTATGAATATATAAAGAATAATATGTCAACTATTTTCTTATTTAATCACAGATGGGTTTTAAAGATGCATATAACTGAGATTGTCAGATTTCTCAGAGCGGATACATTGATTGGATGTCTTTTAGGAGTTGACAGAGTACTCCATTCTTATTTTCCTTACCCAACCAGTACATCCACTCAATGAAATGTAGATGTTTTTTAAAACACTTTTTGCTCCGATTACCCCTTAGTCTCCAAACCTGCCCCTTTATTGTCTGCCATGCTCTTTCAATGTGCTGTGTGTGGCATCCACTTTGAGGATCCACAAAGTTGTTGGTGTGATTTACTGATTGTAGCCCAGCCTATTCAGAGACCTGACATATGCTCTCCAACAGTCACTCAAAATGGTGGAACCTCTTCACACATGTCTTCTGATGATAGGGATCAAGGTTTCCTTAGAACGGTCCTTCACCATTTTAAGGATTGGGTGTCGTCTGTTGCGTTTGACCTCCAGCATCCCAAACACCCAACCCTCTCTTCTCCACGTTGGATACATCCTTCCACGATTGTACTAAAATAAAAGGACATGCAAGACAATGTTATTTGAGCCACACAATGTGCAATATTTTTTAATGTATGAAAGATCCAATCAAGATACATGTTTAAAATCAGACAGTGGATGGTCATTTAAGCTAACAGTAATTTGGTTGACTTAAAAAAATCTCCAGTATTACAGTGTATGTCCTGGCGAGTACTGAGGAATACGTATAGACATATTTCAATTACAGGTATGTTATCACTTTCTATTAGTTCAAAAGCCCAGACACTGGGTTGCCATGTCAAATTCTATACCTTTCTCTTGTGCGAGAACTTGGATTCGTCAATCACAACAAATCTCCAAAGAGATCTGGATCCAATTTTAAAACCCCTCCTCCTTTTGAATCTCCTCAAGGCTTTGTTGCAAACCTTGAGAAGAGGTAAGACATTTTTTATTGATATTGGAATACGATTCAGGGGAGCATGAAATAAAATAAAATCTAGAAATGAAATCTAATTCATTATTCTAAATCGCCCTAAACTGACACTGCTCCTTCAATCTTATGGAAATAAACATGTTATGTACAATATGGGTACCATCATGAACATTAGTTAATGTATTACTTAATTGAACAAATATTTAGTATGTGTCTTAATTCAAGATTAACTTATTACCAGTTAACCAATATATACGTATGTAGATATTCACATGAGTAAAAATATATGTTCACAATTTAAAAGTTATTGAATCTGTTAACACTATTTATCTGCATCACAATTATTTTAACTAGCTACTAAACTTTTCAGTTTTAACAAACAAATGAATCATTGTTAATGGAGGTACCCCTATCAGAAATTGTTACCACACACTTTAAGTTGGTCTGCTACTAAAACATAAATATGGTTAGTGAGTCATAATTGTGTAGTGTGAATAGGCAATTTGAACTATGAAAATGACATTGCTTTTCTCACCTTCCTCAGGATTTTTGTCATTCTAGTAAGCGTCCTTGAGCTCTTGGCGATACCATCCTCCATCATGTCAACTTGCCTCAATTGCAGGCCCTGTGCAAATCTGAATTTTTTTATTAAAAAATGAGCAAATGTCATATTACTTGGAACGTACATCATGTTTTTATAATGTGATTTATCTTTGTCTATGCCTCAATTGATTATTATTGAATAATAAATTTAAGTTATTGACCTACCGATAAATGAATGTTAACCAATCTGTAAGGGTAACCTGAGAATGGCTAAATATTGAGTCCTTCCGGATGGAGCAGGTGGACGACTGATTGTGCCTTCTCTTTCTTCAACAAATCCTGTAAGGAAAACCAAACAATACTTTAAATAGATATGATTCTAATTCATTGTTCACCAAACTACCGGGCTGAAAAGCACCCCACTAAATGATTTCCCACATACAACTGGGTCTATAGGCTTTAGTCAATACAAAGTTCAAATGCAATACCATCTCCAGTTTTGAGGTCCCAAAAAGAGCCCCTTTTGGGGCCCCTCCACAGACCCAAAAATATTTGTTGAAAGAATGACATTTAGTTTGTATAAAAGAAAGGTAAGTAAGACTTTCTGTAATAATAATGCAATAAAATATTTAAATTCATTGTAAGCAGTATGCAAGTTGTATACAGTATACAAACTGTAATAAAACATGATGTTATTCATGCGGCGCCAGTCTTGGATGTCTGGCACACACAGGTCCTGCATGCCTACACGATGTGAGACCAAAGGTTCTTGAACACTGCCCCAACACTGACAAATATCTGTGCTACATAGTTGGCTGATGTATTTAAAATGTTGGCATAAAATGAGTCAACTGCACACTGCACAACATTGACCAACATGACAGTAGGCTATTGTAATGGAATAGCTACCGTAACTAATAGGCTACAGCTTGCTAGCTATCCACAAAAACAACCTTTTGATCTATGTTAGGGCATTGTGCATGCACCAAAAACTGCAACCTAAATAAATGTAGCTACATTTCAAATAATTATTTTTCTTGCACAAATTGCACTAAGCTTATCAATGCAAATTGCAACATGAGGCTTGACTACATTTTGCTTTTATGAGCTACATTAAAATAACTTACCATATATATCCATCTCTGCATCTATGCTTGATCATTTTCTGCTTGTGGTGACAGATAGGACATCGCATAGACTTTTTCAGCAGTCCTTTCTTCTGGAGGTATTTTATAATCTTTTTTTTTTATTTCTTCTGGAGTGTTTTGCTGACAATACATGAAGCAGTGCATGGGGCATGACGAATTCAATGGCATTTGGATTTAAGCTGGAGGTTTAAAAAATTCTCATCCTGTGTTTTGCTGTTACAAGTTGAAAATTCTCAAAACTGTCGTAAAGAAATCAAAGGAAATTGCTACGCCTACGTCAGCAGCAGGTATTCTTCAGTGAAGGAATTCAGGTAAATAGCTATAAGTAAGTATAATTATAAGTATGAATATTTTAATCTAGGCATTGTTTAATATGTTTTATACACTAATTTTGTTTTTCTGCAAATGCGCCGCTGTTTGTGAATGTCTAGGACCGTCTCTATCTCTCCCTACCTGTCGAAATTAGCTAGCTAGCTACTAGCTAACATACTGGCTAGTATTGAAGTACCGACCTAAAGTACTTCCCCGAGTTGGTTAATGAGAAGAGATTAAGAGGAGACAAAATCGCAGTGCCGGCAATTATCTTTATTCATACAGATATATCTGGAGACAGTGTGGCATTCAGTCCAACAGAGTCTGACACAATCACAGCACACACAGTTCTTATAGCATGAGCCCCCTACCCTAAATT
>JACXGI010018878.1:0-12717 GCA_016801175.1 Esox masquinongy
TGCTGTACATGCTCATACTTTTCATGTTCATACTTTTCAGTTGGCCAACATTTCTAAAAATCCTTTTTTTGTATTGGTCTTAAGTAATATTCTAATTTTCTGAGATACTGAATTTGGGATTTTCATTAGTTGTCAGTTATAATCATCAAAATTAAAAGGAATAAACACTTGAAATATATCAGTCTGTGTGTAATGAATGTATACATTATACAAGTTTCACTTTTTGAATGGAATTACTGAAATAAATCAACTTTTTGATGATATTCTAAGTATATGACCAGCACCTGTACATTTGGTGGGCTATCAGGCGCCATCTGTTGGTTAATAGACATTATTTAGCGCCATCTGTTGGTTAATAGACATTATTAAAATTAAAACCCAACACTTGTACGCCAGTTATAGTGCTTGGACTTTCTATTGGTTAAATTGCAACAAACAGACTCAATACAGCACAGATAAAGCATCTGAAAGGATTTTCAAAAACTTGTACTTAGGTTCAAACTAACTGTATAATCATCTACTTTCAAAATGGCACCCTATTCACTTTGTAGTGCACTAGTTTGATCAGGTTGTCTAGGTCTCTGTTAAAAATGAATGCACAAACAGTGCACTAATATGGCATATAGGGTACCATACCGGATGATCTCTGACTTTTCTGATCCTCTAATCGACTTTTTCAGGTCCCTCTTGGAAACTACACAGATGAGCAGTTCATTGAAAAGACCCCACTGGAGAAGATTGAACATCTCCAGAAGGAACTGAAGATCTTCAGTTACGAAACCAAAGCCAGGAATGTCAGCCTTCCATTGCCATACACCTATCTTATCCCTGAGAATGTAGAGAACAGTGTAGCCACATAAAGTGACAAATGATCTAGGCCATCACTTGAAGGTAATTGGGATCTGAATTGTATGACAAAGCTAAAAAGAGCAGAGAAAGTCTGTTGCTTGTCCCTCTCATTTGGTCATATAAATATTATAAATTATAATGTAAAATTATAATGTAATCAATTATAAATGTATTAGTGAAGGGGTCTGAATTCTTTCAGAAGGAACTGTAACTATAAAAACCTAGCCATCTAGCCTGTCTACAGAGAGAATTATTGAGTGTTTTGCAGTTGACTTGAGCAACAAAAGACTTCTTCCATAGATGTTAATTGCTTGCAAACATCTATGGAATTATAACCAATTAAAAAGAAAAATTACAAAACAAATTGTAATCAAATATTTTTTTATTATTTAACAACGTTTATCATATAAATGTGTGGTTTGCAACATGCATTTTATGTAAGGAATATTGTACCATTTAAATTAGGTAAGTCACATGACAAATAAATTTCAAATATTAATATGAAATAATGGAAGTACATAATGAGAAAACCAAGGTTGGGTCCCTCACTAATGAAAACTGAAAAGATTATTTGAATTCAACATTTAGCTATTTAATGCGCACATTTGAAATATGAATCCTTATTCTTTCTAAAAAGTACCTAATTATTGTGTTATAGATTATTATGAAGGTAGAGCATCTGACCAGCAACTTAAATGTTAACCAGTAATCCCAAACTCCCTATACTCCAATAACAAAGTAGTTAGCCCCTAAACCCCTCAAAAACTTAACTCTGGACCTTGAAGCCAGTTCCACTATGTTTTCTTTCCATTGCAACCCTCTAATCAGGGACTGAGTTAGCCCTTGATCACCAGGTGATGCAATTAAAGATGAGGTGGAACAGAAAACCAGTAAGTTCCGGCCCTCATAGGGTAAGAGTAGAATATTACTCTTTAATATTGTCACATCCAAGTTAACCTGCCCAAACCAAGGAGGTATAAAAATACAATAGAATAAAAACACATTTTCACATTGAATTGCTTCTATGTATGAATGATGCTATATAAATAAACTTGCTTGCTAAACTCCTGGCGAATCGCCAGGAGCCAATAGCCATCTTATCTACCTAAACTGGGACAGCAGCCAATAGCCATCCTATCTATCTTAGTTCTTCCAATTAGTGTTATTGCTCAAAACCCAGCCAACTAATCACTTGAAAAACACTAGACAATAAACTGAAATACATTTTGTTACATTTTTTCTATTCCAGTACCAATTAACTTCACAAGATTTATATTTTCTTTTTTGTCTCAGTTAAAACCAAACAAACCTTTCTAGATATTGTCCCTGTCTGATATATGGCACATCTAAGTCCGTTCAAATTGACCATATCCTTTGTCCGTCATGGTATACTTTCTCATGACACATCTACCACAAATTCTTTGTCTATCTGGCTGTTTTTCCTCATTTACCCTTCTTCACTTTTATTCTCACATGTTAAAACCTCATAATTTGCTATTATTTCCCCCTTGTCTTTATAGCCACACACTCTCTCGTTTTCCTTCCTTACTTTTATTAAGAATATGGTAACTGTAATCTCACTGTTTACCCTATATGATCATCTAAAAACATAACAATAAAACCTTCACCTCTCTGTCTATGGTAACCCTGCATGGTTTGTCTCC
Organism: Esox masquinongy; assembly: GCA_016801175.1. NCBI lineage: Eukaryota > Metazoa > Chordata > Actinopteri > Esociformes > Esocidae > Esox > Esox masquinongy. The sequence continues at coordinate 2,514 of JACXGI010018878.1, forward strand.
CTTCTCATTTACTCTTGTCTATTTACACACTATGTACACCGCTCTCTATGAGCACTTTCACATTCACACTTTCTGGCAAATATACAGGAATTGTCTTCCCACTCACACTTTCTCTTTCGCACACACATTTGCACTCACAGCCTGCTGGTCCCCGCCTCCTTCCAGATCCACAGAAGTACATTACCATACAGGTATTCTTACAGACATTGACCCCTATAGATCCGTCAATCTTCGCAGGAAGGCGTTACCATATAAGGCATCAAACTTCTGTAGGCCCAGCCCTTTTTGATACAGAAAGAGCTACCATACAGATTAACTCTCAACCCCACCCATTAAGACCTCCAATCTCTTTGGAGTGGTATCCGTGGTACACACACACTACCCCACCCGTTCAGACCTCCAATCTCTTAGGAGTGGTATCCGTGGGGACACCTGTCCATGTCAGATCCCTGAGGTTTCACCTTTGGTGTTCATTTTAGTAGCCTAGGGCTAGGCTAAAAGTTTTACCAATGTATGTAATTTTCAAGCTCAGTATTTGATCCAAGTAGCAGCCTTCACAGTTAACGTTAGCTTGCAACTTTCAGCCTATGCTATGTTTTCGTCAGTTTTGAACGAAAATAAATAAAGCTTTTCAGTGTTGTATAACGTTGTTACATATAAAGAGCAAGATGGCGGTGTAATAGGCGGAAATCCCGGGTGGGGGACAGGGGGGACATGACCCCCGCTCCCATCCTGGGGAAAACTATGATTTGTCCCCCCCCCAATATATGACTGTAAACTTAAATATTTCAATAATAGTAATAAGACGCAATTAAAGCACTTGTGCTGATTATAGACACTTAATAGCAGGTTAAAGTTTTAAAACGATACCCCCGCCCTTTGCTTCATAGTGGTTTGATCCACTGCCCCCCACCCCTCAGCAGTGACGCATCGTGCAGGTACGGTGCATGTGTGGGAATCTGACACTGTCGTTGGTGGTTGACTTTCAGTAAGTAGTTCAAACAAAGGATATGTTAGACATTTTTTTACTTCTACCACTCAATACAATAAAAAAAAACATTCATAATCTTCACCAGCCTTCATTTTCTCTGCACTGAATTACAGGTCACTCGTTCTGTTAGCTAGCGGTTAGCTGATGTTTGCTAGCAAGTGTTGAAGTACCGACCTAAAGTACTTCCCCGAGTTGGTTAATGAGAAGAGATTAAGAGGAGACAAAATCGCAGTGCCGGCAATTATCTTTATTCCTTCATACAGATATATCTGGAGACAGTGTGGCATTCAGTCCAACAGAGTCTAACACAATCACAGCACACACAGTTCTTATAGCATGAGCCCCCTACCCTAAATTTTATGGTTCAGGGAGCGGTTCATACCATATATGGGTGAGATATATGTTGTTTAACACATCTTTCATGGCAGCTGCCGTCTTCGGGTTTCCCTGTTGTTATTCCAACCAATCGACTTCTAGCTTTAGCGTCTTTTCCCTTATTTGGCATTCTGCCCGTTTATTACCGAATTCCAAAGGGGTCTGTTCTTGCTCCCAGCTATTCTAGTGAGATTAACATCCTGTCACCCACTCCTCTAATGCAGGTACAATGTTTCTTAGTTCTAATTAGCCTCTAGCAGAATTGTATGTTATCTTAATGCTATTGCCCCACACAAGCCACAGTAACATCAACAGCTTTTGTAGCTGTTTGAATTCGAGTCAATGAGAGAAGCTTGCAGTTCAGTGTATGTAGTGTTCCTTAGCTGGCAAGGTGACAGTGTTCGTGTCTACCGTCTGAAATAGGGTTGTCACCCGTCCCGTATAATACGGGGGATCGTCCCGTGTTGAAAAATAAAATGCACTGTCCCTTACAGAATCAATACGGGACGCGATTTGTCCCGTATTTTCGTGCACACCCTTCTTTAAGTTTCCACAAGCTTGGATTGACACGAGAAATAATAAAACCAACACAGTTTCATGAAACATAGCGGAGAAGAATTACATCAGAATGACAGACGAGTGGTCTGTCACTGAACGTCATCGTTGCCATGGTTTCGGAGACTCAGACGCACGGTAACATCAGCAGTGCGGTTCTCCCAGATACACAAGTTGACAGTTCTGTAAGCAGAAGATACGACCCTCTGCACGCACGAGCTGTGTGTGTATGTGAGAGAAATTTAACCAATATCCCACTTGGTGGAAAGTCACGTTACTGTTATTTATATAGCGAATTTAAAAACAACAGTAGTTGACCCAAAGTGCTTTACAGTCGAGGCAGACGGATTAACATCTACCTCTTAACAGGTATACACGCAGGCGCTAGAACAAACGTTTTGGATGGGTTTTTTATTTCCGTGGACGGGCATATTTGTCCTACTAATCAACATAGAATAGTAGCTAATGTACCACGGACGGAAAGCAAATCTTTGCATGCACGGCTTACTGAGGCTATATACTAGCAAAATTACTGGTGGGCACTAATTACTGGTGGGAATGTAGGCTAGCTCACTTGTCTTCATCTGCAAATGCGATTGAAGATGTGCTTTAAGTGATGTGATCACTAAGCTACAAAGAATGTGTAACTACTGCAGTTACTAAAGCTTTCGAATTTGATTGACAGTTGTGTACAGTACTGGGAAGCATCTTACCCAAACTATTTTTGGGGGGCAAAGAATACTTGCTGGGAGGCAATGCCCTCATGCCTCCAGGTCTGTGTACACAATTAAAGGAATAATACATAAAAGCCAACAATACTACATAATATAATACAATAGCACATATAATACATAGAGGGCAAGACTAAAATGGAAAACACTTAAGACAACAAAAATTTTGTAAAATCAAATCAAAGTAATACAATAAGAAGTTATGAGAAATTGAATAAAACCAACAACAGATTGAAACACAGTAAGAGGATGTTAAAAATAAGTAAAGAGTGGACTTGACAAAAACCAAGGGTCTTTAAATTTGATTTAAAATTGCAATGGTAAAATGGGATTTAATGTGGGATGGGAGACTATTCCAGAGCATGGGAGCAGCAACGGACAAAATAGGCTACCCCATCCTTCCTGGAGGGTGGGTTCTTGCTTCTTCCAAATATACCAAATAGTTTATTTTGAAAGACCAAAAATATTGCCCATGTCTATGATCAGTTTTTTTAATCCTTAATATAATTGATGCAACTGCTCTTATTTACTCTATTTCCATTACATTCATGTTCACAGTAGCAGAGGACTTTGCTACATAAAAATTCACCAGAATGCAGGAAAAGAAGCATCTGACACTCTCATTGGGGAGGACCCCCAGACCCCCGTTTCATTTGTGTCCCCTGGGCTTGGGGCCGCTGGCAAGGTGTACCTTATTTTTCCATATTGAAGGTGGCAACCCTAGTCTGAAAGGCAACTCAATCCACATAGCAAACGTGAGGTTAATCTAGTAAATTTGTTTTATTTTGGTAGGGTTCACACACTAGCTGAATTTGCAGAGCTACAGTAGCAAGCAAACCGATGGTGCAAACTAAAACAGTATTACAGCAATACTTTTGGTGTCCGCCTCAAAAATTGCTCTTGAGAAAAGTTTAATTTTGATATCAGATTTTCACCCCTGAAAGAGAATATTACAATTACAGAACAAGTATCAAAGATAAAAGGTCCCCGGAGACAAAAGGTCTCCCCAACTCTGGTTTCGACCTCTCAAAGGCTTGGTCTTGTCTCGGTCTCGATACACTCTGCCTTCAGTCTTGTCCCTGACATCCTTGGACAGCTCTTTGGTCTTGGCAATGGTGGAGAGTTTGGAATCTGATTGATTGATTGCTTCTGTGGACAGGTGTCTTTTATACATGTAACAAGATGAGATTAGGAGCACTCCCTTTAAGACTGTGCTCCTAATCTCAGCTCGTTACCTGTATAAAAGACACCTGGGAGCCAGAAATCTTTCTGATTGAGAGGGGACGAAATGCTTATTTCACTCATTAAAATGCAAATCAATTTATAACATTTTTGACATGTGTTTTTCTGGATTTTTTTGTTGTTATTCTGTTCTCACTGTTCAGATAAACCTACCATTAAAATTATAGACCGATCATTTCTTTGTCAGTGGGCAAACGTACAAAATCAGCAGGGGATCAAATAATTTTTTCCTCACTGTACAACCATTTACATTCTTTCAGATCACTGAATCAAGTAAATGTGGTGAGGAGAGAAAGTGATGAGAAAGTCTTAGTATCTTTTTCCTCAGAAGGAACAGTTTGAGGTGCCTACTACTTCTAGCCTGGGCCACCTTCTACTGTTGAAGTTGAAGACGAAGCCTCACTTATTCTTCTTAACAGATGGCGAGTGGTTCTGTTCCAAGGTTGTCGTGACGACGCCAGAGGGAGACACTGTCCATTTCCCCTGCTATCGCTGGGTGTCAAGTGACGAGCCGGTTGTCTTCAGAGATGCCGTTGGTCAGTAATAGGATCAGTGGCCCTCATTCATGAAACATTCTCAGAAAGATCTCATATTCAAGCGTGGGTAGAGACATACGACCATCTCCAAGTGTGATTTATGGAACGCACCTCTTTGAAATTAGCAAAGATGTCATCGCAGATTGATAAATTGGATAAAGCTTTGGACACGAGAATGCACTGCACATATGACACACCCATAATTTATGCGGGTGTGGTGATCTTCAACCTATAAATTGACAACTTTTAGCATAAATGAAATGAAACAAACCAGCGAGGTCACGGAATACTCTTTTGCGTCTTAGCCCAGAGCCGAGGTCCTCTAGATCAGCAAGCTCTGCCATTATTAGGGTAACTGTTTGACCCACAACCACTGGTTTATTTAAACTCTCACTAGTCAATTGAAGATTTGTTAGCTTATCAAGATGCCAGCCCAAAATTATATCGACCATTTACGATCTCCAAGTATGTCGATACTATAGGCAGGAGTGACTCAGGAAAAGCAAGGCAAAGTAAGTTTATTTATCTAGTGCATTACATACACAAAGGCAATTCAACCCTTACAAACGCATGAACAGAAATAGGAGATAAAAAATACAGCATGAAGTGAAAGGAATAAATCATTCATTAATAAGTTATTGATACATCTTTTAACATTTTGGTCCATTTGCATGTGTTATATTCCTTGTCATCTTATTTTATATTACCTATTATTATTTTTATAATTGTGGCTGTTGTCTTTTTCTGTCTTTCTCTTTGTCTGTCTATTAATACTTGGTTTGATTGACAGTTCTATAATTTTTTCTTTCAAGCTACCCTGCCATGCTGTGAAGAACAGGAAGGAGGAGCTGGAGCATCCGCGTGAGGCCTACAGGTAAAGTGAAAAACTAATATCTTACTTGACACTGAGGTCCTATTCGTTGGAGTACAAGTCTTTGTATCTTTTTAATGCGTTCTATAAAACTTTTTGCAACAGTGACACAAAAAATCCCTGTTATTTCTTTTATTTTGTGCCGACAGAATAAACAACAGAAATTGTGATAAGGATGTTAAGAATGTCATATTTTGGCTGATGGTTCTAGAATCCATAGTTGTGAATGACAGCACCTGTATCAATGTGTTTTGTCAATTAGATGGAGTCAGTTTCAAGATGGTCTACCTCAGTCTGTTGAAGCAGACAGTCCTCTCTCCCTGCCCCGTGAAGTCCGATTCTCATTCACCAAGGCCACAGAGTTCCTCTTGACCATTGGCGCAACATAAGTTGTACATAACCCACAATGAAATGAAAAACAGTCTCTTTATATTGATGTTATTTTGTAAAAATTCAAAAAACAGAAGGTGGAAAAAGGCCTATGTCTAACCCTAACCATGATTATAAATGTATGGTGTCCATATTTTTACAGCCTCAGAATCAGAATGGTGTGACTCTGGGGATGTCCAATTATTGAACACCTGGAGTACAATAATGATGCCCAGCTTAGTTAACCTGTTGAGAAGCTTGTGGTGCCTTTGTTCTGTCTCAGACTGATTGAGTTGAAACTGGAGGGACTTTTGGACTGTAAGAAATCATGGATGAGCATGAATGATATCGTTCAAGTTTTCTGTGGCCATAAAACAGATGTTTACAGCAAGCTTTTTCATATAGACTGATTGTAATGTGCTTGTAAAAACTTAACCCGAACATGATTCTATTAGCAGATCCTAGGTTTTAATTAGCAACTAGGAAAAAAACAAGGATAGTTCCATATGCCTTTCCATCAGGCCTGTCACACCTGGCTTTAACACCAGTCCTAGTCCTTTTATATAAAAAATAAAGTGGTAACACAAACAGTCAGTAGATGGCACAATAACATTGAAAAGGGAATTTCATGTACATGTTAATTTTTCCGGAGCTGTACATACAAGGAAGTTTCCATACATTCCAATACCATATAAGCATTTTCTACACAAATAGAACTTTGTGATAGATCACACGTCCCATACATTATCATAGTTTTTTTTTAACAACAATGGTTTCTTGTTTTCTTTTAGGATATGTTGAAAAGCACTGGAAAGAGGACACCTTTTTTGGATACCAGTATCTTAACAGTATCAACCCAATGATGATCCGTCGTTGCTCCAAGATTCCAGACAACTTCCCTGTCACAGAAACCATGCTGAAGGCTGCTCTCCAGAAACAAGGCAGCCTAGCAGAGGAGATTCAGGTTAGACAAACTAGAAACGTTGAAACACATGGCGGTCAATGTACAAACCAATGGAATACTGAGCTGAAGCAAGGTGTTCATTTGTTGTCAGCTAACTACAGATAGCTTTTGTGCCACTTTTCCTATTTCAAACAGAATGGCAACATGTTCCTAGTTGATTACAAGAACCTGGATGGAGTGACTGCAAACGTGATCAATGAGAAACAGCAGTACCTAGCCGCTCCTCTGGTGCTGCTCCACAAGACCACTGATGACACCTTGAAGCCCATTGCCATAAAAGTAAACCTTCATTTAATCTACCTCCTAATTTAACCAACATGATATAGTTTAACAATAAGGCCAGAGGGGGTCAAAATACCATGACTAATAGTTAAGCTGCACTGCTGTTGTGTTGCCTTGAATCAGAGTAATTTGGCAGAGTGACAAGGCAACAGATATGAGGGCAAGACTCTGTGACACAGTGGAGAGTGGTGAGACGCCATGAAGCTTGACTAGTTAAGAAGAAGTTTGTTCTGCTGTGAAAATTTTGAAATAACAATGAAGGCAACATAAAGTTTTTTTTTTCCTGTATTCAATTCATTGCAATTTATCATAGTCGATTAAATATTTTCTCAAGTATCTCTTATTTTTCAGATGGTCTTTCTCATGTTTTCTCAATTGTAAGATTTTGCGGTATGATTGCATTTCAGAACTCCGCTCCAAGACTAAGGGTTTTGACCAGTAATGTAACAACCAATTTTGGTGGTAGGCTAAAATTTGTTGCATGCCAGACATTAAAAACTAGGTTTTTTTGGCCATAACTGCACTGGACACCAGGAATGTCACAAATACTTATAACTTTTCTAATTACATTGTTTTCCAGTTTAAATAGCAATAAGGCCCATCAGGGGTTTGTGGTATACGGCCAAAATACAATGGCTAAGGGCTGTATCCCCTCTTGCATTGTATATACCACACCCCCTCGGTCTCTGCCAATAGCCACCCAAAGCTGTAACAGCATACTGTGACTTCCCTGTCCATCCCTTCTGTAGTTGAAGCAGACCCCTGGAGATGACAACCCCATCTTCCTTCCTACTGACGCTGAGTATGACTGGCTCCTGGCCAAGATATTTGTGCGAGCTGCAGACTTTGCTGAACACGAGCTCAACTTTCACCTGCTGCGTACTCACCTGCTGTCTGAGGTCTTTGCCATGACAACTCTTCGCAACTTTTCCATGGTGCATCCCCTGTACAAGGTAACTATCTCCCTACAGGTCTTACAGTATATCAACAACCTTTTCTAAAACCTTTTTAGTAACAGTGTTGATCAAAACTAGTAACAGTGTTGATCAAAACCTTTTGATAGTAACAGTGTTGATCAACACAGAATTTCATTTTTTTCTCCACTTGATCTTAGGCCCAGTGAAATCATAATCCATGATACAGCTTTCTTTAAACAGTTATTATAAAATCGTACACTAACATCAGCTGCAGATGGCAAAAAGTAGATGCAATCAGGATGTCAGAATATTTTTGATAAAGGTCAAGGCCATGCTCAGGTGCCTTAATTAATTACATAGAATTATAGTTAGCGGTGGGTAAGTCTATGGATTACAGTTTCTCTTGGTCAATAGGATACTTTCAGGGTGGGGAAACATCTATGTAACAGCAAGCTGGAAGAAGTTCAATTAATTTCTTGTTTTATAAATAATGTGTAAGTGATTATGTCATGAACTTAAGAGCCTTGAGAATCTTTATTGGAATATTCTTGGAATCATAAAAGATTAAGTAAGAGGGTGTTTTTGGTTAGCGCACCGTTTTGGTGCTAGAGTCTGTTAAGCATTGGTCAGGCAGGTAAGGCAGGGTAGGGACTTTGTTAATTTTACTTTCTTTGCTTTGGTCCCGTCTAGCCCCTTTTCCCTCCATTACCATGGTATGTGGACAATAAAAACCCACTACTGGTACAACTGGCCTCTGTCATAATTCCTCGCACCCATGACCCAATACATTTTTCCCATTCCACGGGGGCCTCACACGTAGCGTGGTGTTGCGTTCTCTCCCCCGGGAGGCGTGCGTAACAGAAAGTCAACGATTCTTCCATTTGGAATTTCAGAATAATTATGAGAATGACCATAATTTTGCTACCCTATTTGTTCAGCTGTATGATTTTAACATTGTCTGCAGTTTACAGCTGTGGGTGGTCCAGGGATGATGATGTACCTGAAGAAAGTGGTGGCCTCATTGACATACAACTCCCTCTGTATGCCGGAGGACATTGCTGCACACGGGCTGGAGTCACTTCCCCACTTCTACTACAGGGATGACGGACTCAAGCTGTGGAACATCATCCAAAAGTACGAGAGTTTGAGTACACCGATTTTTTTTTTTTACTCTATGCCTCAGATGGACTAGCTCCTGGCCAAGTATCCTATTGACCAAGAGAAACTGTAATCCATAGACTTACCCACCGCTAACTATAATTCTATGTAATTAATTAAGGCACCTGAGCATGGCCTTGACCTTTATCAAAAATATTCTGACATCCTGATTGCATCTACTTTTTGCCATCTGCAGCTGATGTTAGTGTACGATTTTATAATAACTGTTTAAAGAAAGCTGTATCATGGATTATGATTTCACTGGGCCTAAGATCAAGTGGAGAAAAAAATGAAATTCTGTGTTGATCAACACTGTTACTATCAAAAGGTTTTGATCAACACTGTTACTAGTTTTGATCAACACTGTTACTAAAAAGGTTTTAGAAAAGGTTGTTGATATACTGTAAGACCTGTAGGGAGATAGTTACCTTGTACAGGGGATGCACCATGGAAAAGTTGCGAAGAGTTGTCATGGCAAAGACCTCAGACAGCAGGTGAGTACGCAGCAGGTGAAAGTTGAGCTCGTGTTCAGCAAAGTCTGCAGCTCGCACAAATATCTTGGCCAGGAGCCATGCACGGTTGCATTCACGTCAGGGAAAGTTTCCAGCATGGTCTTCTCAGTAGACTGCCCCTTAGAGGTGGGAGGGGGCTTTTGCAGGGAGATGGGGGCGTTGGGCATCCAGCCGTCAAAATCAAACTGGATTAGATAAAGAGGTCATGCAAAGAAGATTAAAGAAATTTGTTTATAAAAAATTATTCTAATTTACTAGTGGGGACTGTAGATTAGGTTCAGTAATCTTGGTGGACTGTTTCTGAACTGAACTGGTAGTTAGCTAACAGAGCAGCAGGTATAATGTATAGATGGTAAACAGCAGTGATTATTGTCTTCCAATGCTGAGCAGTCAAGGTCCACCAATTACTGTTTTCTGAGTGGCGTTTAAATAAGTTTATTGAATACTTTCTTTGAATATTTGATGGAGGTGTTGTTGATAACTGCCATCATTATTGTAATATAATTTTTTTTTACTGTAATGGTGAGTGAGATGTTAAGCTGGTCTTGAATATTCATGGACCGTCTCAAATGTCAACAGGGAAAACTCTAATATGGTGTTTCTTCCCTCAAAGATCTCAAGGATACCAAGGGTCCTACTTACATAAATACAATCCTAAAAATTGAAGGACTAATCCATTTGTATTTGTATAAAGTAAAGCA
>JACXGI010018879.1:0-12573 GCA_016801175.1 Esox masquinongy
AGGGTCAGATGCCACTCTCCATGCATGTTCAACCCTAATCTAGGGTCAGCATAAAAAAAACATTTGGCTGTGATGCCACTCTCCAAGGGCGTACAAGGCTAGAAGTGCCTCACGCAGTAGTTAGAGCTGAGAGGTTTTTTGTGTATCTACCAGTTTATGTCAAGCTGCACTACCATTCAAATGTTTGGGGTCAATGTCCTTGTTTTCCTTGAAAATATACATGAAATTATTTTGAATTTGAAATATAGCAAAAATGATTAGGAAATATAGTAACTGACAGGGTTATAAATAATGATTTTTAATAGAAATAATAATTGTGTCCTTCAAATTTTGCTTTCTTTAAAGAATCCTTCATTTGCAGCAATTACAGCCTTGCAGACCTTTGACATTCTAGTTGTCAATTTGTTGAGGTAATCTGAAGAGATTTCATCCGATGCTTCCTGAAGCACCTCCCGCAAGTTGGATTGGCTTGAGTGGCTTTTCTTTTTATTGGCCAGTCTGATATATGGCTTTTTCTTTGCAACTCTGCCCAGAAGGCCAGCATCCTGGAATCACCTCTTCATTGTTGATGTTGAGACTCTTGTTTTGCGGGAACTATTCAAAGTGTACTAGGTAGGATTTTGTCATTGAAAATAAAATGTTTTGTTTATATAATTATGGTGTCCAAGTTAAATGGGGCCCTGTGAGAGATGGTTAGCGCCACAGACAGCTCCCCGCCCCTGGAATCCCACTCTGAAAATATACCTCAAGTAGTAACAATGCAACCAACCCTGTTCCGGCCAATATTTACCCAATCACCATTGGCGAGGCGGAGCTTGGCTCTGTTTGGGAATGCGCATACTGCCTGGAGGTAGCATAAGTCCACGATAAGCAGCGACAAAAACATTTTTCAGACAGAAGCTACAATGGCAGCTAGAGATGACAACATAATGCCAATTCTTCTGTTGCCTACAACAGCATACACATTGAAAACTAACAAACGAAGAAAGATTTCAGAGAGTAGCATTATTCGTAATAAAAAGCTAGATAAAGCAAGGGCAAATACAAGAATAAACATTGGTTCAGAAACATTTCCAAAGTAGAAAGAACTAATGGCATTAAAAGGGATGTCCGACACTGATTTAGCGCTTTTTCTTCTGGATAGGTAACTTGATTTATTCACATAACACTGGACAACAAAGATTTTGCTTCTTGGACACCTTTAGATGTATCTTATAGATTTTTGGCTGTTGATCACAAACCATTTTACTGACATTTTCAAATGGGACAGCCGTGCTAAAGAGACCCATTACATTAAAATAAGGAACCAGCCACTCTGTAAGAATTTGGTTTCAGTAAAGAAAAATGTGGCACATGAACCACTCATTGACCTGACAAAGATACTTTTGCCTCCTCTTGAGATAACTGAAATCCATCAATGCTGGTTGAATATTGTTGGACACAGCATCAAGATGGACCAGACACTGAGTACAAACGAAAATCAGGAGCAAAACACTTTTAGCCCTGTTGAACTATGTAATGTCAGAAATATTATGTTACAGGGGTCTATCATAATTACCAAAACATTTTCAGGAAGCAAATCTTTTGAAAAAAAAGTGTTAAGTGTAACCTAAAATAAGTTGCCTATCAAACTAAAAAGCCACTAAACAGTGAACATTATCTGCTAGCTCCAGATACAAAACCCCACCGTTCTACTTGCCTTCCAACGGAAGTTGTAGGAATCTCACAATTCAAAGAAATTTGGTTTTACAAAAGGCAATTTTCTAGCCGTGTTGGTAATTGAAATTCCAACAGATTTGGAATATTGGGGCTCCAACCAAGTTATTGGGGAGTAGCAGAGACACTGGAATTGTCATTTAACTACTTTATGTTAATCAGAAGTCTATTCAGAAGTGGTGTGGAGAGACTGTGGTGCAGCGACAATCATCCTAGCTTAGACACATACAACCCTTATTCCCATCAGAGACCTGGGTTCATTCCCCCTCCAGCCCTTTAATCTGTCTGCCAACGGTCTCCGCTTTATCTTTTCATTACTGGGTCAATAAAGAAAAAAATATCAAAACATTCAAGTTGGCTAAAAAGCAAACTGTTTAAATCAAAATAGCTTGACATCTTTGAAACATTCTAATGCTTTCCCTCCATAGGTTTGCTTCAACATGTTTCAACAACGAGGCTGTTCATACTTCTCGTGTTTTCTCTTATAAAGTTGTGTCTGTGTACATGTATATTTGTACACCATGGAAGTCAGTCAGGATAAATACCTCCTAGAGCCGTACTGCACATCTGGTTCCCATTCACATTCTCAGAGCAATCTTTGTGTGCAAGCATGCCTGTGTGTATTTGTGTGTGTAAGTTGGTCTGGAAAAGAGCATCTGCTAAAGGACTAAAATGTAAATGTGTGTGTATGTGTGTCTCTGTGTATTTGAGCCAGCTGTCAGAATAGTGAGGTGTTGTGTGATAGGGGCAAATGAGAGGATGCAGACTTCGTGCTCACTGCAGTTAAGATTAGACCTCTCCATCACTTACTGGAACAACACATTCTCCAAGCCATTACCCGGTGCCTCATTATCACCCACACTATATTTATACACACAGTGACAAGCATGACAGACATGGGAAGGAGTCACATTAACCAGCCCAGAACTGAAACCCTGTTACTGCATCCCATCATCATCACCTGTAGCATGAACGCACCCGAACACCACATATACAGCGTATGTGGGGTGCATATCAGAAACAGCTGGTACCTTTCAGAAGATTCTGGAAGCTACTGGCTGGGCCTGCCCCGCCTCTGCAGACCTGCCTACCCTTGAGACTTTGTCAGAGGAGGCATTTAAGGGCACCCAGAGAGCAGCTTGAGGCGGAGGCCATTAGCAGGACAGATGAAGCAGGCAAGGCTGCAAGACGGAGTGGGAAGAAGATGGGCAAAACATGGAAGGTGCTGGAGCAGCCGCCAAAACGTCACTCCCCAGCCTCCATTCCTCCCAAACCCCCACGGGGAGGCCTTAATCAATACCACCATCATCACAGGAACTAAAATCATCACATTAATTTGATCATACCACATATTGATAGTGTCTCTTAAAAGGTCTGTGTGTGTGTCTAGTACTCACTCCCTCCCTTGCCTGTCTTCTCCATGCGGTACTGGTAGATGTGCAGTGTGAACAGCATGTGAGAGTTACGATGTTCTTCTGGATCGGCGTTGGCTCTGCTGCTGTAGCGAGCTGCTATGGCTGCGTCCAGGAAGAAGGCAGCTTTTTCCGGTGTTGGAGCTCGCAGCTCACTCTGGTTTTGTAGCTGGGGGGGTATTAAAAAATATTTGCTCAATTCAGACAAACCCAAAATGCTTATGGTGAGTAGGTGAAAAATGTCTTAATTATGCTTTAACAACTTTTAATTATTCTTTCTCAATTAAGACACATTTTGCAAACAACTCATTTTAGTTTCTGTGTATGTGAGAGATAAAGAGAGAGCTGGGCAGTGTATGGTGTCTGTAGAGGCAGAGCATTATGACTAAACTGCTATGTGGTATCATTACAACATGAGATTATCTCAGATTAGCTAGGGATTATACTGATATGCTTGTCTCACTCACTAATCCTATCAACACATAACCACACACACATCTACGTATGACATCACTGTGTAAAATTTCAGGCTGTCGGTTTCTCCTGGTGATTGGTAAAAAAAAGGTAACCTTGAAATAAGCGGGAACGATGTATCTGTAGTTTGACCATCAAAGACAAGGCCTAAATCTGCCACGTTTTGATGTACACCAGAGATTATTTACGTGCATCAGAGTATATTGACGTACATCAGAGTCTATTGACGTACCCCAGAGATGATTGACGTGCACCAGAGACTACTGACATACACCAGAGTCTATTGACGTATACCAGAGACTATTTACGTGCATTACAGTATACTGACGTACACCAGAGTTTACTGATGTACACCAGAGACTATTGCCATGCACCAGAGACTATTGATGTATACCAGAGACTATTTACGTACACCAGAGTCTATTGACATACACCAGAGTCTATTGACGTATACCAGAGACTATTTACGTGCATTACAGCATACTGATGTACACCAGAGTCTATTGACGTACACCAGAGTTTACTGATGTACACCAGAGTCTGTTGACGTACACCAGAGATTACTGACATACACCAGAGACTATTGACATGCACCAGAGACTATTGATTTATACCAGAGACTATTTACGTACACCAGAGTATATTCACTTACACCAGAGACTATTGATGTACACCAGAATTTATTGATGTACACCAGAGACTATTGACGTGCACCAGAGACTATTGACATACACCAGAGTATATTAATTTGCACCAGAGACTATTGACGTACACCAGAGTCAACTGAAATGCACCAGAGACAATTGACGTACACCAGAGACTACTGACAAGTACCAGAGTCTATTGACAATACCTCATAAATTCAGGGTACAATTCCAATTTTAATGTTTTTTCTTTTTTTAATTCTCATTTACAGCAACAACATGAAAGCAACTCCCTTACTTCCTTGCTCAGAGACCTTGCCAGCTTGTGGACTTGATTTACACTACTGTTCAAAAGTCTGAGTTCACTTAGAAATGTCCTTGTTTTCCATGAAAGAATACATTAAATGAGTTTTAATAGGAAATATAGCTAAATGAATAGCAAGTTACTGCTAATAGTTATTGACAACATTAGAAATTATGTTAGTCAAACTGCTTTCATCAAAGAATCCTCCATTTGCAGCAATTACAGCCTTGCAGACCTTTGGCATTTTAGTTGTCAATTTGTTGAGGGAATCTGAAGAGAATTCACCCCATGTTTTCTGAAGCATCTCCCTCAAGTTGGATTGGCTTGATGGGCACTTCAACTTACCATACGATTCAAGCTGCTCCCACAACAGCTAAATAGGGTTGAGATCCAATGACTGTGCTAGCCACTCCATTATAGACAGAATACCAGCTGACTGCTTCTTCCCTAAATAGTTCATGCATAGTTTGGGGCTGTGCTTTGTGTCATTGCCCCTTTGTAGGAGGAAAATGGCTCCAATCAAGCGCCATCCACAGGGTATGGCATAGTGTTACAAAATGGAGTGATAGCCCTCCTTCTTCAAGATCCCTTTGAACCTGTACAAATCTCCCACTATACCACCACCAAAGCAGCCCCAGACCATCACATTGCCTCCCACCATGCTTGACTGATGGCATCATGCACTCTTCGAGAATCTTCTCATTTGGTCTGCATCTGATTAATATTTATTTTGTTATCCAAACACCTTAGAATCTTAGATTCGTCTGTCCATAAGACTTGATTCCAATCTTTCTCTGTCCAGTGTCTGTGTTCTTTTGCCTATCTTAATCTTTTCTTTTTATTGGTCAGTCTGAGATGTTTTTTTCTTTGCAACTCTGCCTAGAAGGCCAGCATCCCTCGGCTGTGCTGAGATGATTGTAAAAGGGTTTTCTAATGGACAATTAGCCTTTTAAAATGATCAACTTGGATCAGCAAACACAATGTGCCACTGGAACACAGGACTGACGGTTGCTGATAATGGGCCCTTTGTACACCCATGTAGATATTCCAACAAAATCTGCTGTTTCCTGCTACAATACTCATTTACAACTTTAGCAGTGTCTACACTGTATTTCTGATCAATTTGATGATATTTTAATGGACAAAAAATTTGCTTTTCTTTCGAAAACAAGGACATTTCTAAGTGACCCCAAACTATTGAACAGTAGTGTAGATGCTCTAACTGTTAGGCTACCTGCTGTCTTGTTACATATCGTTTGTTTGGCACATAACATGCACTTAATAAACTATTGAGATTAAAAACAAACAAACATGTTTATTCATCTGACAATGTACTCTTTATAACAGAAGATTAAAATGAGGTGAATTCAAAAGTTCAAAAATAAATCACTGGTTTGTGGAACAACCCACATCTTGAAACCTAAAACATTAGCAATGATTAGCAATTTTATAATGTAGAAAAGAAAACAAATTGGGACATATTTTTGTATGGAAGAGTCTTCTTGCTAAACTGATGACACTATGTAAGTAGATGGCCAAATGCTTTACTTTCATCACTGGTAGACATGTTTCTGAGGAACAAGGTTTGGATGATGAGTTGTCTAACACCACCTTACCTGCATACACCACCTTACCTGCATACACCACCTTACCTGCATACACCATCTTACCTGCATACACCACCTTACCTGCATACACCACCTTACCTACATACACCACCTTACCTGCATACACCACCTTACCTACATACACCACCTTACCTACATACGCCACCTTACCTACATACACCACCTTACCTGCATACACCACCTTACCTACATACACCACCTTACCTACATACACCACCTTACCTGCATACACCACCTTACCTGCATACACCACCTTACCTGCATACCACAGATGGGATCCTCGCAGAGGTAGACTCCTGGGGACTGGCCATCTTGCAAACTGCCTGTAGCCACTTCAGAAAGCAAATCCTTCAGGTTTTCGTCTTTACCCCACACCTAGAACATGAAGCATAGGAGATCTTTATCAGAACTAAACCCATATCTAACACACTGAGCATATATCACTACTACCAGAACCAAACCCACAACAAGAACATGAAGAATGAACCCTATTATCAGAAAAAACTCCACACCTAGAACATGTAGAATAGAACACTAATGTGAGGACCAACCATGAGCACAGAACACTAGTATACAGTAGGAACCAACCCTAGACCTGGAATATATAGCATAGGACACCTCCTATCATACAACAAACAACTATCTCAAACTCATATTCCCATAACATTCTACAACACATACAATCATGTAATTCCTTATTCAACAGAAATAGGGCTAGCTTCCCAGTACCAGATTAAGTCTGGATAACAGTGTCTTTAGGTTCCCCGGTACCAGATTAAGTCTGGGTATATTCAATATAGAGCATTATATATTTACAGCCTTGTTCTTAGCTCTGGGCTTATCTTTGGCAATGAGTGACAAGAATTGGAATGTGATCAAGATAGTCTGCTACTTGGACTAGATTACTACTGATAGTTGTGTGGTTGTTCCACCTAGCTTCTCAAAAAGAATGCATTAACTGTAACTCTGGATTTGAGTGTCTGCTAAATGACTAAACTGTAACAGTAAACTGTTCTCCTAGACTGAAATGCAACCACAACCCCCTAAACCTCTAACCCCCTAACCCGCTAAACCTAAACCTAACCCTCTAACCCCTACACCTAACCCCCTAACCTAACGCACTAAACCACTAATCCTAACCCCCTAATCCTAATCCTCTAACACTAAACCCCTAACCTAACCCACTAATCCTAACCCCCTAATCCTAAACTCCTAATCCTCTAACCCTAACCCCCTAACCTGCTAACCCTAACCCATACTCCCTTCATCCAGGGACCAACTCTTAGACTGTCTGTGTAAAGGCAGCTTTAAAGTAGCAGAGTTGTAAAGACAACTTTAAACTAGCACAGTTGTAAAGACAGCTTTAAATTAGCAAAGGTGTAAAGACAGCTTTAAACTAGCAGAGTTGTAAAGACAGCTTTAAACTAGCAAAGATGTAAAGACAGCTTTAAACTAGCAGAGTTGTAAAGACAGCTTTAAACTAGGAGAAGTGTAAAGACAGCTTCAAACTAGGAGAAGTGTAAAGACAGCTTTAAACTAGAAGTGTAAAGACAGCTTTAAACTAGGAGAAGTGTAAAAACAGCTTTAAACTAGCAGAGTTGTAAAGACAGCTTTAAACTAGCAAAGGTGTAAAGACATCTTTAAACTAAGAGAAGTGTAAAGACAGCTTTAAACTAGGAGAGGTGAAAAGACAGCTTTAAACTAGGAGAAGTGTAAAAACAGCTTTAAACTAGCAGAGTTGTAAAGACAGCTTTAAACTAGCAAAGGTGTAAAGACATCTTTAAACTAAGAGAAGTGTAAAGACAGCTTTAAACTAGGAGAGGTGAAAAGACAGCTTTAAACTAGGAGAGGTGTAAAGACATCTTTAAACTAAGACAGGTGTAAAGACATCTTTAAACTAGGAGAAGTGTAAAGACAGCTTTAAACTAGGAGAGGTGAAAAGACAGCTTTAAACTAGGAGAGGTGTAAAGACATCTTTAAACTAAGACAGGTGTAAAGACAGCTTCAACTAGGAGAGCAACAGACCTCCACGGCAGAGACTCGAACAGAGAATCGAGCTCCTGTCTTCTCTTTCCGCTCATTGATCAGTTTGAAGAGCCAGGATATGGCACAGGGGATGATACCAAGGGTCTGCAGAGATTCATCCGCTCCTATCATAGTGTAGGATTTACCTGGAGGAAACACACCAGAAAGAAATATAACTATGGTAAAACCAGGAACGTCATTCCTATTTAATTGGTTAAACAAGGAACGTGTGATTCTTTGGGACATTTTAATTGTCCCCATTTCGAGAAACATATTTTTGTTTTTAGCTTAACTCTTATCTAATAGGTTTAGGGTAAAAGTTAAAATTAGGGATAGACATTAGGGTCCAGTTTCACAGAGACAGATTAAGTCTAGTCTAGGACTAAAAAACAAGCTCAATGGAGTTTTCTATTGAACTTGATTTTTTTAGTCCTAGACTAGGCTTAATCCGTGTCAGCGAAACCAGCCCAAGGAATTAGGGTAAAGCTAATATTAGGTTTAGGACTAAAATATTATTTACTTGGGCTAATATTAGGTGTAGTGTTCAATCAGCAGCAGTGTTCTGACATGGACCCAATCACGCCTCTAGTGAGCAGAATGCTGCTGGCACTGTAAAATATCCAGTACACAGGCTGGAAGCACCCCTTCACACTGTCTCCGCTCTAGCCAAGCTGCCCCCTTCACACTGTCTCTACTCTAGCCAAGCTGCC
This sequence comes from Esox masquinongy, assembly GCA_016801175.1. NCBI lineage: Eukaryota > Metazoa > Chordata > Actinopteri > Esociformes > Esocidae > Esox > Esox masquinongy. The sequence goes on from JACXGI010018879.1 coordinate 8,914, forward strand.
CCCTTCACACTGTCTCTACTCTAGCCAAGCTGCCCCCTTCACACTGTCTCTGCTCTAGCCAAGCTGCCCCCTTCACACTGTCTCTACTCTAGCCAAGCTGCCCCCTTCACACTGTCTCTGCTCTAGCCAATCTGCCCCCTTCACACTGTCTCTGCTCTAGCCAATCTGCCCCCTTCACACTGTCTCTGCTCTAGCCAATCTGCCCCCTTCACACTGTCTCTGCTCTAGCCAATCTGCCCCCTTCACACTGTCTCTGCTCTAGCCTAGCTGATCTCCATTCACCTGACAAAACATGCCAAGTAGGAGACCAACAAGGGAACGTTTGACGATCATCTATGCCATGTTATCTACAATCCTTTTCACACCATTCTCAGCTCGGGGCTTAGTGAAGTGTTCACTTTGAATTTCTGATATTTAAATAATTTCTTTAAATTATTATTTTAATTAAATTATTTTTCTCTTGCTTAAGCAATGTTAACAATTGATTTTTATGCCAATAAAGCCCCTTTGAATTATATTCAAATGAGAGAAAGGAGAGAGAAAAGAAAGTGAAAAGGAGTGAAACAGAGAAAGAGAGAAAGGGAGTGAGTAAAAAGAGGAAAGAGAGAAAGCGAGAGAGCCCAGGGTTATAAGAGTTTTACATCAATTAAAGACATAATAAAGATGGCTGCCATTAAATTGTGCCCATGGAAGCCTTGGGCCACTAATACAATCAGAGGGCTTGGAGAGGATGAGGTAATACAAAAGCAAGAGAGCGTGGGATTCAATTATCTGCTGCGCTCGGTTGGCATAACCCTGCCATCCATTACTCTACCTCCATCTACATGCCCTCAGTCCTTATTGAATATCATCTGATTTAATCTGTGGTTTGGTGAAGGGGTGCGGTGGGGGAGAGACAGAGCTGACAGACTGAGAGTTAGACAAAACAGACAGAAAGACAGATAAACTAAGTAAACAGACAGACCAGACAGTTAGACTAAGCAGGCAGACAGACAGACAGTCAGACAAACAGTTAGACTAAGCACATAGACAGACAGACAGTCAGACAAACAGTTAGACCAAGCAGACAGACAGTCAGACAGGGTTAAACTAAGGAGACAGACGGACAGTAAACTAAGCAGAGAGACATGCAGAGAGACAGACAGACAGTAAACAAAGCAGAGAGACATGCAGAGAGACAGACTGACAGGTATGATTAACAGGCTGTGCTGTACTTTATAGGTTATCAGACAGCTATGATTTGATTCATAGGATGCAATAAAAGAGTATAAATTATTAATGAAAGCAGAGAATAAAGAAGAATGCAAAAAGAGAACAGGAGAGAAAGGGAAAGAGCAAGGGGAGGCAGGGCTGGTCTGAATGTTTTGTGAGCTCTGGAGAAGTCTAGTCAACATCAAAAATTCAAGGTTGTATTCTGCTTACTGGGACCCCAAACTATTATTATCCCTTAACCCTAAACCTAACCTCTAACACTAACTTACATCAACTTTTACACCAAAAACCTAACCTTAACCCTAAACCTAACCTCTAACACTAACTTACATAAACCTTTACACCAAAAACCTAAACTTAACCCTAAACCTAACCTCTAACACAAACTTACATCAACTTTTACACCAAACAACCTAACCTTAATATTAAAATCACAACTGTAACTTTTATCTTTAAAAGGAACATCCTCAATTTCAGTAATGGCCCACCTCTTCAAAAATGTTTTAAAAAATGCTTTACATATTAGTCCTCACAAAAATACAATCATACATATTCATTTTTGGGGTGGATACAAGTTTTTCAACTGCGCTATATGAATATGCCTCCTTTCTGCAGCTGAAATCTCAGTCATTGTCTAGTTTGCTCCGCTGACTGGGCTATCAGATGAAGAGTGATAGTCGGTCTATGCAATCAAATGAAGCCTATGTGACTGCACAGTCATATGAAGACGACGTCTCCCCACCAGAATGCCCAGGTTCACTTTATGGCCAAGGCCGAGCCAGCACAGAATCACACCTCCACCACACAGGCGCGATGCCACCTGCTTTTATAGTAACCTTTGAGAACATACTGCCCAGCATACCTGGAAGGGGGTGTACTTCCTACAGAACAGGACTCCTCCCTTTAGTGATGTAAGAATGCCTCTTCTGCATCTAACTGCGAAAATAAGGACCTAAATGTATGTGTTTCACAGTAACTATGACCAAAACATCTGGTTTATGATAAAAAGTAAATGTGAAAGTGTCTCTTTAACCAAACAGTTCAGCAAAAACGAATACTTTTTAAAATGTGGATAGGAAAATGTCCCCATTAAACATTTATTTCTGGTTTAACCACAGTTTTAGACATTAAATGTACTCTTCACTTACAACTTAAATCTACCCATTTACGCAACAAAACCTACTACACACACATTTTGCCATCTCCAACTAGCTTCAGACTCACTCTCCATCATTTAGTGAACTGTTTAAAGCAGATATTTTAGGGGGATGATCTGTTTAAAGCACACATTTAAGGGGATGTAATATACAAGACATGGTAAATGTGTTCTCCATGCCTAGCAGCCTAGTGGAGTAGAGAGTTCTTTGTTCCTAAAGGGAGGATTCTTTCTTCAATTTCCACAACCAGCCTACCCACAGCCATGTCCACTGATATTACACCACAGGCTGATTGATAGATGATGGGGTTGGGCTTGTTGGGGCAGGGGATGTGCGAGTTGTTGTATGTCTGTGTATGTATGTAAATGTGCAAGTATGCATCTGTGTGTTGCTTAATGTAACATTTTGTGTTTAATTAACAGGACCAGAGAATGTGTCCTCTGACATTCCACTAGAGGATGATATATGTTGTGTCGGCAGGGTAAAGAGGGAGGGAGTGGGGGGAGGTTATTCTACTGTAGAATATTTTACAGTGGACATCAGCGTTGTGCAACTTTCCTTTCAAGTAAGATCCAGTATGAATCTCAGTACAAGATAGTAGCCTACTTTTTCCCTCCCTGGTATGTAAAAGAAATCCCAACTTCATAGAGTCAAAATGGTGACTTTATCTAGGCCTATTCTTTCAAGTACTTTCTGGGGATTCTAGGTAAAGACTTGTTTGAAACCTCTAGTGGAACTCCTCTAGTGAACTCAACAGCACAGTATATGGCTATCCAGCTGCTATTGCTCAGCTCTATTGTTCCTCTTCATGATGTTGACAATTGTGCATTCTCTGCAGTTACAAAGATATCAGAAAATACCTTCACTTGTACCCCAAAACAACTATTTTTAGAGTTATAGACAATCAGATTGTGACGGCGGCAAAGTTTCTATGCTTCTAATTTCAATACTGCGTTGTTACATTAGCAAGTGAACCCTTTAAAGGACACAGGAACAAATCTGTGAGATTTGGTTTGAATAATGGAACTAATTTTTTAATTATTTTTTTATTTAAAACCTTTATTTAACCAGGCAAGTCAGTTAAGAACAAATTCATATTTACAACCACGGCTTGGCAGGCCTGGAAGACATTGTGTCCCTTCCCCTTCTCTTGAGGGAAGGGACACAATGGAATAAAAGGGGGGAAAAAATACAAAAATACACAGGGACAATCTGCTGAATGAAACATAACACAATTAGAGGAAAACATAAAACATTAAACACAGTAGAAACACCATCCAACCGAACCAGC
>JACXGI010018880.1:0-12424 GCA_016801175.1 Esox masquinongy
CCCCCCCCCCCAATATACAGTGCAAACCTACGCCGTTGAGCAATACACATTGAAGAAATCATTCTATTTATTACTAGTCTGGACTATATTAGCTGAGTAATGTGGTCCTACTGGGCAGGAAATAACCTGTATAGTAATTTTGAGGTCCCAGGCCTACATACTGTTAATATTTTTTTACATCCGATAGCTGATGACCAGAAGTAGAGAAAAAAAAAAGATTTAACCTGGCATGGAAGACTTCACATCTTGGCATTACCAAGGATGGAAATGTCTTTATTATGAGCTTTGCTGTTTAAAGAGCATATTGTGCATCCTTTTTGCTTGTATGATACTGCTAGTAATGTGAACTTAAGACAGTTTTACCTAGTTTAATACGTCTGAATGCCTATAAAGAAGTCTATTAGTCAATGTTGGGATTCTAATATATTTCATGCAGACCACAAGTTAACTATTGCAATCCCAAAGTATTTGTTGTGGTTATGCAGGATTCAGAGCACAAGGCAATACAATTATAGGCCTACATTTGATACATACATTAATATATTGTAGTAATAGCAACTATTTCATTAAAGGTGGGAAAAACCCAAGGAAGACTTTAACACCATCGTAACCCTCAATAAACATTAGGTGATGTACCTATGACACGGCAACCCTGAGTGTGTTGTTTAGGTGATTCTATATTGGTGAATAGGTCTCTAATATCTGCGCTTGACAGCAGAAAGCATTGTTGTGTTAAGGATCATTCGCCTACGGATGTCTCAACTTCCAAACTACTAAAACAGTAGCCTATCGACTCAATTCAAGTACCCTTCACCAACAAAGCCATCAAATAATTTGACAGTGTAGCAACCGATACAGATAATTTGTCATTAGATTTAATGAGAATTAAACACACAAAAAGAAACGATTCCGCGACGTTTTACATTTGCATGCTCCGAATTTGAAAACCTCCACGCTTTCCTATAAGAGCATCTCATCCCTAGTAGGTTTTATGACGGAAAATAGAGCAATCGACCGGAGGAAGTTGTTTACTTTTGTGCAGCGCAGTCATTAGCAGGTGCAACAATTTATTTATTCAACAGCTGCACGATACCTAATGATGTTGTTTAGACGACACGTAACACGTTATAGGGATATGGAATATGGAAGGCCAAGTGAGTCAAAAACATGACACATTACGGCGTCCCACGTCCTCCAATGACACCTAAAATACGCCGTTCCCCAGTAAACCGCCGTCCAAAACGCCGTTCCCCCAGTAAACCGCCGTCCAAAACGGCGTTTTCGCTGTTGTAAAACCTGCAATAAGCGCCGTAACTTACGGCTTTCAGTATCACTTAAAGCCGTTATTAACGTCTGTTTGTTTTCAATTCCTTATTTGGATTTTGCATCAATCACATTGCTAGATTTCAACCAATCACTGAGGAGAACAACTTTGAAACACGGAAAAATAACTAGAACAGTAGCAAGTAAAACTGCACTATCTGTAAGTATTTTGTACATTTTCTTATGACTTTGGCTTACAACATGTAATAAGATTGTTTTAGTGCTGTGTATTACTAGCTAGATGTTGTATTACTAATGAAGCTAAAATGACATTTTCACTCTGAAGCTCTACATTGAACGGCAGCAACTTTTATCTAACTACAGCTGGTTAGCTCGCTAGCTTGATGGTTACTGCAAGTGGCTTTAATCGTTTTATAATCAAGTAGCTTGATTGTCTAGTTTGCTCTTGTATGCTAACAGGCTGTGTCCAAAGGCATACACTGGTTTTAGGTGTTGTGCAGAACGTTCTGTGTTAAATTTAGTGTCTGTCACCTTCATGAACTGGGGAAAGCTGGCTTTAGCTAGCTAGATAACTAGTGCCTTTAGTTATGACTGTTAGTTATTGCCAATGGCTTTTCTGTCTTGGTTGCAATACTATACATGTTACATGGCTTTAGGGAACATGGTTGTGTCTATGGCCTGGTAACAGCAAAAATCACTGTGTTTTACAATTCAGTGCCACAAAACAAGTGTTTTCCCTGACAGTCATGTGACCTCTCTTCCCTACTATTGTCCCTATCTGTACACTCTTGCTATCAGTTTGTGCCATGTTTGACATCCCAGTTTAGTTGGTCTGACTCACCTGTTACTGTACAGTACATCATCTCCAATGCATTGTTCTAAAGTATGTATTCCCAAATCACACGCATGCATTTCATTGTCAAATGTCTTACAAACAATACTTATTAACAATAACAAATGTATAACTAATGTATAGAAATGCCAACTAATTAATCAGTTACATAAATATATGTTGCCTGTGTTTACAGAGATGGTGTTGCATCCAATTATGGATCTATTAGGCTTCCTCACACATCTATGGGGTTAAAGGACAGAACCCTGGGCAAACGCTTTCATATACATCCCTCTACAAGTCAGGAGGATCATCACACAAGCCAACTTCCTGGATATATATGTTTGAGTCATTGGCCCTTTGGATGGTGAACAACCACATTGCAGAGGTTTCTTCTCAGTGACATTGAACCAGGGAAGCTCTTCCATCACATGTACAGCTGAGGCATGGGTTTGAACCTGTCCCATTACTCTTTGAGCAAAAAATAACTTTGACCAATTTTCTGTTTAATAAAGCATAATGATGGGGTCATAACAGTAAATGTAGTTCAGGAACTGTAATTAAAAAACAAAAACATCTTTCAAGAAGATTTTCTATTTCTTTAGTACACTGATGATTTAACTAAGGTACTGTATTAAAATGAAATTAACCCCAGCCCTGGTGGGTATGTATTTCCTGAGAATGGAGAAGATGTTAAATAGGATGATGTGACTGACACCAGGAACACCTTTTTACAGCACAGTGACCCCTGTGGATACTCTACAGAAAAAGAGAGTGATGGAGTAATAGGGAAAGTAAAGAGACAAGGTAATGTCTTCAGAAGACCAAGATAATGACACCATTACAGGTATTCCAAATAAGTTAGTGAGCAGATCATGTATTTCTAAAAAGCATTGTATGCAGTATAGGTTGCACCAGGGGATATTTTAACATGCTGGATTAATGGGCTCAATCCAGTCAAACTTGGATTGCAGTATTTACCAGTACCTTTAGTGGTTAATTATCTCACATGCTGATTTTGGGTACCGGATACAAAATCACACTTACTATCTGGGTGCCCCTGGCCAAAAGTATATTTACCTTTACTATTTAGGAACTATGTCCTTTTAGTACACTAAATTTGTATAAATATTGTATTCAAGTACAATTTCAATTGGAATATTATACTTTTGTTAAAATAGACCCACTTATTACATTGGAAATAAAATGTTAGTACAAAATATATTCTTAATTTATTTCAAATACATTAATGATAAGAAATATTTAACTAAATAATAACATTTTGAATATTTCATTATCATTTGAAAGATTTGGCCTTAAGTCACATGCTTTTTCAATTTTCAGAATTAAAGACTCTTGGATTAATATTTTAAGTAGATAGTTGCTATTAATATGCTTAAGCTTATTGGAGTATTGGAAAAATACACATATACCATGCACTTAGGGAACTTACTTGTTGCTATGAATCTCTTGGTTAGTTCTAATCAAACAGACGTCCAAGTGGTGCAATAAGCGCCGTCATTAGCGGCGTCTTCAATCACTCTTGTCGCCGTTCAAAACGGCGTTTTTGCTGTTGTAAAACGGCGTTTATGATGCCGTCCAAATGGTGCATAAGCGCCGTCATTTACGGCCTCTTCGATCACTCTTGTCGCCGTCAAAAACGCCGTTTTCATGAAAGAACGTCGGACGGCGTCCTGCGTTCAGCAAACAGGAGAACGTCGGACGGCATCCGGCGTTCATCAAACAGGAAACGCCTACACACTTCCGGGTCACGATTACATTTAAATACATATAAATCACATATAAATACTTCTCATTAAATGTATTTAGATGGTATGTGTGTTGTATTTTATTAGCTATTATATATATATATATAATAATAATAATAGTATGTATACAATATTAATATATTACCTTTTAGACAGTCTTATTATCAATGTAATATGAAGTCAAAAGACCCTTAAATATTAAATAAAGATATTATCTAGCATTTTTATACATTCTTAAATAGGAAAATGGTGAAAGAAAGGGGGGAGAGCAATGGACAGTGGGCCGTTATGACCCCCAGCCCAGACAAACGCAAACACTTTCCATCTTCAGATTCATGAAAAAAACACTCAATTCAAGTAACATTTGTCATAGATATTAAAATTGGGAGTGTCCACTCCTTCACTTCATAGCACACAATCTTCACACCTAACATATTACGCATTGAAATTGCATTATCAGCTTGAAGCATCCTTGCTTATATGATGGCCAATCTAGCAGAAATCAAGGCCCAATCACAGGTTGACCCCTAAACATAATGCACTTGTGGATCTCATATAATATGTATAAGCAACAAGGTAAACCTTCCATATAGCCTATCAAATGACAATGTAAACTATTACCCAGGGTTCTCTCTAAAGAATGGAAGTGACACAGCACTATCATGTACTTGTTCAAATATTTGGAATATTACTTAATCACTCAATGTTTCTACTTTAATTCCAGTCTCTAGAATGCAGGAAACAGCACTTAACAGGTGTTAGAAAATATCTCTGGCCACAACCCCACTTCTTTGGTAGTTAGCAGCAACCCCACCACCACCATCATTATGCTTTATTAATCAGAAAATTGGTCATAGTAATTTTTTGCTCAAAGAGTAATGGGACCGATTCAAACCCATGCCTCAGCAGTACATGTGCACTAGAGGAAGTGGCCTAGACTGCAGGAGCATCTTTGGCCACACAGCAACAACCTGGGGAGGTAGCCAAGCTAATTTATTCCTGTTAAGAAAAATTTGCATGTCCATGTGCTCCAGGAGCAGACGAGTTGGCTTACATAGTCTGTTGACTATCAGGCCTGCAACCGTGAAAAACCTTTCAGCCGGTACTGAGATTTCCGGGATGTACAGGTATGACTTTGTTAACCGTTAACCAGATTTGTTTAGTCTATAAGAGATAACCCGTCATTACTGCTGCCAAGTAAGTCAATTGGTAGTATAGATGTTTTTGTAACTTTCGAAAATTAGATTAACATATCGATAAATGTCATCCTTGTCGAAATGTCAACAATTCGACTACTTGTTCTCACCCCTACTGGATATAAACGCATTGGATCTGATTAAAAAAATATATTCACAAGCCCCCAACCCTGGGTGTATGTTTTTTGTCAAGTATGATGTATACTGTGCAAATATAATTATGGTGCTGAAAAGCTAAACATTATGTTCAAGTGCTTGAAGTTGATCATTGGCATGTAGTTTTGTTTTTTTGGTTGTGTGATGCAATGACACAGAACACAGCTTGAAGAATAATACATTTTTGACAAGGGCACTGTTAGCATACCATTTGAGTTTTAGATTTGCTTAGCTGAACTAGGAACTAATTGTTCGTAGTATTCTGACCCATTTCTTTTAGAAATACTGGTACAAGTACAGTGTTATGGAAGGGTCATGTGAACAATTCTACATTTTCATTTTTAACACTGTAAATACAAACCCAGGTCTCCCCTATACACGTCTAAGATGTGGTGCATTTATAGTCTTTTAGTTGTTTATGATCCAGTACATTGAGAAAAGAAATTACCATCATGATCTATTACAGATCATGTAATAGAAGCAATCAATCAATCAGATTCCAAACTCTCCACCATGGCCAAGACCAAAGAGCTGTCCAAGGATTTCAGGGATAAGATTGTAGACCTACACAAGGCTGGAATGGGCTATAAGACCATTGCCAAGCAGCTTGGTGAGAAGGTGACAACAGTTGTGCGATTATTCGCAAATGGAAGAAACACAAAAGAACTGTCAATCTCCCTCGGTCTTGGGCTCCATGCAAGATCTCACCTCGTGGAGTTGCAATGATCATGAGAATGGTGAGGAATCAGCCTAGAACTACACGGGAGGATCTTGTCAATGATCTCAAGGCAGCTGGGACCATAGTCACCAAGAAAACAATTGGTAACTCAAATCCTGCAGCGCCCGCAAGGTCCCCCTGCTCAAGAAAGCAGAATGTACAGGCCCGTCTGAAGTTTGCCAATGAACATCTGAATGATTCAGAGGAGAACTGGGTGAAAGTGTTGTGGTCAGATGAGACCAAAATCGAGCTCTTTGGCATCAACTCAACTCGCCATGTTTGGAGGAGGAGGAATGCTGCCTATGACCCCAAGAACACCATCCCCACCGTCAAATATGGAGGTGGAAACATTATGCTTTGGGGGTGTTTTTCTGCTAAGGGGACAGGACAACTTCACCGCATCAAAGGGAAAATGGACGGGGCCATGTACCATCAAATCTTGGGTGAGAACCTCCTTCCCTCAGCCAGGGCATTGAAAATGGGTCGTGGATAGGTATTCCAGCATGACAATGACCCAAAACACACGGCCAAGGCAACAAAGGAGTGGCTCAAGAAGCAGCACATTAAGGTCCTGGAGTGGCCTAGCCAGTCTTCAGACCTTAATCCCATAGAAAATCTGTGGAGGGAGCTGAAGGTTTGAGTTGCCAAACGTCAGCCTTGATACCTTAATTACTTGGAGACGATCTGCAAAGAGGAGTGGGACAAAATCCCTCCTGAGATGTTTCCAAACCTGATGGCCAACTACAAGAAATGTCTGACCTCTGTGATTGCCAACAAGGGTTTTGCCACCAAGTACTAAGACATGTTTTGCAGAGGGGTCGAATACTTATTTCACTCATTAAAATGCAAATCAATTTATAACATTTTTGACATGCGTTTTTCTGGATTTTTTTGTTGTTATTCTGTCTCTCACTGTTCAAATACACCTACCATCAAAATTATAGACTGATAATTTCTTTGTCAGTGGGCAAACGTACAAAATCAGCAGGGGATCAAATAATTTTTTCCCTCACTGTATCTGCTGCTTTGCACACCTTGTTTTTGCTTTGTCTCATGCATTGCCGTGACACCAAGGTAACGTCTCGTCCTTGGCCTCACCTGTTTAATGATAAGATAACCATGAATGGGAATAGCATGGACATTTTCCTCAGAGGTCTTAGAATGTGTGTAAATCCCCTATCTAGATATGAACATAAAGAAATCCTAAAACTATTGAGGTGGCAGATTATTGGGAAAAGTTATCAGTCCAAAATAGTTAATGTAACAATGTCAACTGATCTGGTAGACATTTGACACAGGTCTCAACATGATTTATTCCAATATGGTTCCCAAGAAAGTTATTTTTGTAATTATAATGTTACTACACATTTACTCTGACAACACTAGAGAGCAAATAAAGTAATAAACATGACAATGCTATTTTCCAACAGTTAGTGAGCACAATCTCAAACCAATCAAAAAGAATCAAGAGAGAATTAAGTTTGTCTGTTAATTAAAGGGCTTCAGATTTAGTACACACCCGGGTGCTTATTAGCCTACTGATTACTGGTGAGGTTCAATAAAGATATCCTATCAATTTGTCATGTGTCCCTTGTCAAGTTGCCAGGGAGTTTTTTGTTCAGATGGTTGGTTTCATGGAGAGAGATAACCCGTTACACTCTACTCCCATTACCAAGAGTCTACAGTTCAAGGTAACTGTTATGAAACCATACCTTATTCATTGAGAAGAGATATACTGTAATGATAAGATGGATCTACTGGACTCATTCAAATTCAAACTGTAAACAGCAATCTTGCAGTGAACAGTTGTCTCAAAAAACATTAATGAAAAGCAAAATGACCTCATTGGTAATTGACTCCTGGAGATCAAACCTGAATTATTCTTGAGGCCATAAATGTACATAGCCCAAGGATGCAGTCTAATTAATAAAATATACCTTACTCAATGGTATTCATTGTTTCAAAACGTGTTACTATTTTAATTGTTACTAATTGTTTTCCCAAATGTAGATGTAATTACAAAAACAAATAAATTATGACTAGTTGACAGATTAAAGATATCCATTAACCTAATATCTACAAACAACACAACTATTGATTTACAACTTATGCTAATTGGTTGATATATATTCAAGAGAGCTTGCCTAGTGTTCTGCATGACTGCATTAAGAGGCAAAATGACTGAATCAAATATAAAATACTAGTAAAATAGTACTGGTTTTCGAAGGATGATTGCATGCTCAAAAACCGCAGTCTAACAAACTGAACTATAGAAACCTATCAAGAGTTAAAACTATCTTAATACAGAATACAGGTATTGTGTATAGTAGATAGGGGTTTCACAGTGTGTAACAATTCTTCTGCTACTCAGACAAAATTTCACTGTTACCACACAAACATTGTCTGATGACTCACAGGGTCATCATTATTATATTTTTGTGTTGCTGCAATTAGGTGTTGTGGCACAACACTTTTGCTCTATGTGGGCTATATAAAACTTCCATTGAGAAAGCTACAGGATACTATCTGTTTAAAGCTGTAAGTGGTGACATAGTTCGCCTACATTTTTTTGACATAAATCCAAATCTGAGGTTTGATGAGATTCCATCCCATTTTGGACTGATAGTTTTGTCACAAAAACAGTTGTTTTAAATAAAAATCTGGTGACTGATTTTTATATATATATCTATGATTTTGCATGTATAGTATATTACCAACCAGGCAGGAAGTAACTCCACCCATCCACCACCAGTCCATGATGACATGGCTCTCCCTGGAGGGTGCAGTCAGCTGGCAGCGGAACCTTTGCCGCAAGTTATTGTAGGAATTAATTAATACCTTGCTGTTACCCTAATTGTTTCTGTAACTAGTGACAACGTTATGTAGCCTACATTGTATAATGATTAGAATCTATTTCATTTCATCTCTATTGCATCTGATGGATTATAATTTTATTTTTTGTTTATCCATCATCATAAAAAAGTATAGAATAAAACAACAACTGTAGGCAAACAGATTTGATAATGAAACAAAGCTAAATACACAAGGTAGAAAAGCACATAGCTCTCACTAGGGAAATGGATAACAAGCGACAAAGACTGGGGAGCATAAAGGGGTAGGTATACATTCAGTGATAAGGCAACGGAAACCAGTTCTGCGTAATTGGTAGAACAGACAAGTACGGGATGGGATGATGAGAGGCGTTTTTTTTGGCTGTGTGAGGAGTGACGAACTGGGGCCTTTGGCCACTCACGGTTAGTAGACCGGGTGGCTCAAGTGCAGGAGTGGAGGCGGAGCAGGCATGACACACTCTCTACATGTATTTCATGAGCAATTGATGGATGTCCACATCTGTCATCTCCAGGCACACGCACAGGTAAGGCTCAACCTCTGCAGAGCACATGCCCCTTTACTATGAAGTTCCCTTTCCAGTTGACATGTGTCCGTCCGTTTCCATGTGTCTGTCCGTATGGCAGTAATATACATCAATATGTAAAATGGCATCAATTTTTGAAAGAGTGGGATGGGGAGTATTGTCAGGGTTGTGTAATGGTGGAGAGGAGGAACCAGGCGCAGGCAGAGTGGCAGTCGATGTTGATATTATAATAGAAAATAAACACTGAGCACAAAAACAAACTGAACGAAAGCAAAAGGCTGGCTTAGCAGCAAAACGTAACACTCACCACTGACGTGAAAACATACGGAGACAGGGAACAATAACCGACAAGTGAGGGGAGCAGTATCAGAAAAATTTAAACACATACTGATGACTTAATTGGGCAGGAGAGGGCGCCACGGGTCGAGGCGGCGGCGGCCAGTCCTCGGCGGGCTCGGGCAGCGGCGGCCACTGGGTAGCAGGGGGAACTGGCTGCGGCTCCTGGGCAGCAGGGGGAACTGGCTGCGGCTCCTGGGCAGCAGGGGGCGCTGGCTGCGGCTATTCTAGATCGAAAAGAGCTGGTGATAACCTTAGGGCTAGGTCTAAGCGTAGCGCAGCTTAAGTCCTCTCTGATAGCCAGACAGCTTGGGTGCACAGAGAGCATACGGAGATCACCCACTCGCTTAGCAGAGTATAAAGCGAGGAGCAAGGCAGTCTTAAGGGAGAGCAGCTTAAGAGAACATTTCCACAAGGGCTCGAATGGAGGCTCACAGAGAGCGCTCAGCACCTTAGCAAGGTCACACTGCGGAGCGCCCAGTCTGGCCACCGGGCACAGACAGCGCGTTCCAAAAAGGGAACGACGGAGAAGAGGGTGGCTGAAAACAGTGTTCCCAGCAAAACCATCATGGCACGCAGAGATAGCCGATGCATATCCACAGATAGTCGAAGGCGACCTATCCATATCAAAGAGATACTGTAAAAATGACAATCTCCTCCGCAGGGCAACACGAAGGGTCAGAAGACCTCTGCGTGCACCACGTCATGAACATATTCCACTGAGTGGAATACATTTTGGACGTAAAGATCCAAGATCGGTCTCACTCCTCCCGTCTTCTTGGAAACCAGGAAGTAACGGGAGTAAAAAACATCCTGTCTGAGATCCTCTGGGATCTCGGAGATCGCTCCTTTGCTCAACAGTTCCGTTACCTCCGACAGGAGAGCAGACGCTCTGTCGGGCGATGACATCACCGTCTCCACTATTCCCGAGAAGAGAGGGGAAGCCGAGCGAAACTGAATTAGATAACCCGGTCTGATCATTCGATCGAGCCAGGCTGACATAATACAGTGATGACACCACTCCCAACAATGCTCTGAGAGAGGAAGAGCATGCAGTTGAGGGGCGTTGGTTAGGAAAAGTTTGAAGTCCCTCACTGCCCCTACCGCCGCCGAGCTCGACTGGAGAGGAAGAGACACCGCCCAAGGAGGGCAGAGAGAGAAAGGGATGAGAAAAAAAGAGGAGCCAGGCCAGGAGGCAAACTCAGGTCCATGGAACGAGAGCCAAGAGCATTAACCATTAAGCCATCCCGCTGTACAGAATGCATAGAGCTCTCACTCATAGGAATCTGAGGGAGAGAGGAACCCTGCATTTGCATATGCAGGCGTTGCACCCTGAGTGGGGACGCATTGCTAGGGGGACGTCGAGCAGCGCCGGCAGAGATCGGGGATTCCGTGAGAACAGGTAGCGAGACGGAGACAAGAGCCGAAGACGTTACCTGTTGTTTGAGCCTGTCATAGCGAGCGGATTGAGAAGCCACAATGGTTATGACTAAAACCTCCTGTGAAATATCACAAACGCTCAGCGAAAACATTAGAAAACCTGCAGGCTGCATTGTGAAATGAGGGAGAAGCCGCTCACTTGCGCCACTGCTCATATCCAACGGGGCAAACATAGAGACAGAGAGAGCGCTCGCTGAATCTCTAATAGCCACCAATGGAGGCAAACTAGGGCATGCAAAAGGTACAACTGTTTTAACAAAAAGCACAAAAGCACAACTTACACCAAAGCACAGTTTAATTTTTTATTGAAGAAAAAGTTTGTAGAGCCGAATCTGCGACGCCGTCAGACTCGGCCCATACCTTGCGGAGGGTGGGAGACACGGGGGCCGTGAGGGCGACGTCGCCGCTCACAGCCCGCTCCACGCCTAGTCAGGACGGCTTGGGCCTCTTAGACGGCCACGGAGTGTCCAGTCTGGGGGCGGGTTGTCTGTGTCGCACGGGAGGAGGAGCAGAAGCCATAGCAGCCGGAGGAGGAGGAGGAGCCGGGGCAGCAGAAGAAGTGGCAACAGAGGCTTGGCGCCGCTGGCGTCGTTTAGCGGAGGAACCCGGCGATGAGAAGAGGGTCGTGAGGCCGAATGAGCAGCACGGCCAGCCAAGGGGTGGTGACGAGACAGCTCCTTCCGTCCCTCTTTGGTCTTCCTAGAAGAGGCGATGGCAGAGTGCACGGTGTAGCTGAATAAACCCTCCTAGGACAACGGTGCGTTGAGGAGGGGTGTGCGATCGGAATTGCGCAGGGAAGAAAGAGACAGCCAAAGGTGCTGATGTAGCCACTGATCGCCTGGCCCAAAATGTCTGCGCCTGGTTCAGGTGGAGGATAGCCTTAAGATATCCCGCAACCTCCCCGACGTCACGTGACGACGGAGTAGGTGAACAGTCTAAAATATGGGAGCCCGCTGACGTTAGGAGAGCAACGTTGTTCGCCGCGGCCAGGGCCTGTGATCCTAAGATGTTAAGTCTTGTCCCATAGCTGCCCCGTGTAGCTAAGGTTCCTTCGGCGTCGGCAGAGGAGGCAGGGGCAGCCGGATCCGTAAGGCAGCCCTCTCGATCATGCCCGCAAACTCCACGCGGAGAGGGGGCGGGCGGAGGGAAGCGGCAGAGGTGAGGTCGTCCTCTAAGTCTCCCAGGAGAGAGGGAGGAGCAGGATAACCGCCACCACACCACACGTGGGAGGGAGCGGGTCCTTCGGTGTCAGATGAGTCGGGACCTTCCCCCTCGTCCTCAGACATCTTATTGGAGTCGTCGTCTCCACTGGAGTCC
>JACXGI010018881.1:0-12599 GCA_016801175.1 Esox masquinongy
GGGACAGCAACGGGTCTTCATGTCCTCCATCAGGACCTCATGTCCTCCTAAGTTTAAAATGGCAGGAGACAGGGAAAATTTAGAAAATGCATTCCTTAGATCTACAGGGATTTATAGTGGAGAAGGAGAACTGACCCTACTCCCCCAGCACAATAATATAGCAGCGTAAGACAGTGTATGTAATAAACAGTTATGTATGCAATACACTGTTATGTATGTAATACACAGTTATGTATGGTATACACAGTTATGTATGTAATACACAGTTATGTATGTAATACACAGTTATATATGTAACACACTGTTATGTAAGTAATACACAGTTATGTATGTAATACACAGTTATGTATGTAATACACTGTTACGTATTTAATACATTGTTACGTATGTAATAAACTATTGTCGTATTGTGCTCCTTGAAACAACCACACCGTCTTTTTCCAGAGCATCCTGTATTTCTCCTGTGGTTACCTGTGGGTTTTTCTTTGTGTCCTGAACAATTCTTCTGGCAGTTTTGGCTGAAATCTTTCTTGGTCTACCTGACCTTGGCTTGGTATCAAGAGATCCCCGAATTTTCCACTTCTTAACAAGTGATTGTATAGTACTGACTGGCATTTGCAAGGCTTTGGATATATTTGTATATCCTTTTCCATCTTTATATAGTTCCATTACCTTGTTACGCAGGTCTTTTGACAGATCTGCTCCCCATGGCTCAGTATCTAGCCTTCTCAGTGCATCCACGTGAATTCTATTTTATGTCCACGGAGTGCAACCGCAAACTAGCTCAGAATAAGCACTGTGCTGACTGAGATTCAAAACCCCTCAAAACCCCACTGAGATTCAAAACTCTGCAAAATGGGCTATGCAAAACCAGGCGTCATTATAAATATACGCACTCAAGCAGAGAAAGAAAGCTTTGTTGATTATCGTTCCATTTCACCTTTCCCCAAAGTTAAGAATTGTAAAACATTTGGGGATTAAAACAATTTGCTTTGGGCTCCTGATCAGATAATCCAACATCAGACCAAGCTAAACACTGATGTGTCATGTTTTGAGAGATCTCACTGTGATTTTTTGTACTCAACATATAAAATATAAAATTGTTGATGTGTTGCACTAAAGAAACCTAGAGATCAGGACATACAGACCGTTTGCACCATTTCACTCCTGTTTGACTCCAAATACCCTGAATAAAAAAATATTTGTATCCCTAGAGCATTTCTACGGGTGAACCTGAGTATTGTCCACATTAAGGAGCTCACCACAACAGGTTATTAAGGAGCTCACCACCACAGGTTATTAAGGAGCTCACCACCACAGGTTATTAAGGAGCTCACCACCACAGGTTATTAAGGAGCTCACCACCACAGGTTATTAAGGAGCTCATCACCACAGGTTATTAAGGAGCTCACCACCACAGGTTATTAAGGAGCTCACCACCACGGGTTATTAAGGAGCTCACCACCACAGGTTATTAAGGAGCTCACCACCACATAGTCGCTATAGTCTGTATTCTATAGAAAATATCAACCATAAATGTGGAGACATATATTATTAGTATTGACAACGCCCATCTACAGCTATGATATGACATGTATGAAATACCTATGTTATCCAGTGCGTGTCCTAAAGTTGTATACTGACTCAGTATTCTACCAGAAATCAGCAAAATGCTTGATATGTATCGGAAATGATCTAATTCTAAAGAGAGTCAGGTTAATATCCAGTTGGGTTATCCCTGGATTTTGGCACTTTTCGTCCAATTTATGGGAACTCTGTTTAGAATTACCACATAGTTGTTGGTTGTTGTTTTTCGTTAGGTATTTTTTTCCAGACAAGAGCAGCTGTGTCGACCCGGGAAGGCAAGTCAGAAAAGAGAGGAGAAGTGAGGGGGATTTCTGACTAGCACCAGGCTCAGGAAGAAGGGATGAAAGAGGACAGGTGCCACGGCATCCTTCCTGTCGAAGAGACGGTTGAAAGGAGGAGCGGAGGAGAACGGGGGAACGGAGGAAGAGAGGAAGAGCGCTTAACCGGAGAGGGATGCCTCCAGCATACAGACCAGGCCGTGGTGGCTTAGGATGTACATCTTAGGCACAAATGGCACCCTATTCCCCCAATAGTGCACTACTTTTGACCAGGGCCCAGTGCTCCAGCCCATAGGGCTCCAGTCAAAGAAGTGCACTATGTGGGGAACACGCTACAAGCAATGAATGAATCATCTATTCTGATGGTGTTACCCACCATGTGCCCTTTTCTGTGGGGTTCAGTAGGAATCTGCCAAGTAGAGTGTGTGTGTGTGTGTGTGTGTGTGTGTGTCTGTACACTCATTTGTCTGTGGATCTGCCTTGAGGAAAATGCTGCCAAAGTCCTCCCAATGTACTCGGAATACCTGGTCGGTCTGTCCCTAATGAGATTAAAGTAAAAACAAATGTCATGATATGTGTAGCCGCGGATACACATATCTTACTGTCCATAAAATGTTCCCATTTTTGAACAGCACCAGTGTGAGTAGATTGATTGGCCTCATGTTAGTTGGACTACTCCTAGTGACAAGGACAGTAGCAGCAGGGCAGCATCCAGTCAGATATGTTGGGAGACAGTGGGGATCCTAGCTAGCAGCGACACCTTGAACATGCAGAAACAAATTACTGTTCATAGTGGAAGACAGAACTGAAATAATTGCAATATTTTCTGCCTATATGTTTTCTGTGTGAGAATCAATTGGCGATAGAAAGATTTTTTGCACAGCTGGGCTCAACCCGGCTCTGCCTGGCGTGGGAGAGGCCCAGCTCTGCCTGGCGTGGGCGAGGCCCGGTTCTGCCTGGCGTGGGCGAGGCCCGGCTCTGCCTGGCGTAGGCAAGGCCTGGCTTTGCCTGGCGCCTATAGTGTCAAGGTGGTAATTAAGGCCTTGTTGGATTCCCTTCCAACAAATGCAGGTTTTACAGATCACTGTATTTTGCATATAACAATTTAGATGTGCTTATTAAGTTATTTGATATAATTTGAGTACAAAATGGTATTACTTACTATCTTTAACACAATAATAATATACACTTTTTGACATTATACCTGTTGTCCTTTGCGAATTTGAAACTGTGATTCTTCGTGGGCAAAGTGATATTTTGAAGGAAGCCCCATTTTTAGAGTTAGATGACAATGATCCATTTTTTTTAATCTGCAGAATCTGCTCTTTCATTTGTCAGTCACAACATGTCTTAATCGGCCCAGAAGTGCCTGCCTTGTCTTTTAAGTGACGACATCTTGCCTTGTTTAAAGGTGGTTAAACTAGGCCATGTCCAGTAGGAGTTGCTTTGTACTATGATAGATCCAATAAGAACACAGGTTTTAGTTTTCAACTGTCAGACAGTTTCCTCATCATTTAACTGTCTATGTACAACTCTAGCAGTGTATTGGGAAATTATTCAGTCTCCTCTGACAGACAAAGAAAATTAGCCAAGGGGAAATACCAGGCTTGTATTAAAGCAGCAGGATATGTGACCTGTTGTCAATTACAAAAAGGGCAAATGAATCAGAAAACCCATTACATACAAACTACTGTATAGTAAAGTTTTTAAATATAGTCCCTTTCGCACTTAATCTCTTTACATTGTTACAACACTGTACGTAGCTAACATTTGAGATGTCTATCATGTTAAAACCTTTAGCACTCAAATCATTAAACTCACCAACACATTTTTTTCAATTCCTTCATTCTCCTTTTGTTTCTGTGTTGGAGGATTTGCTCTAGATGGTTTATCAATGATCCAACCCTGGCAGTCAGTCATGTCTCAGAAACACCAGACACTGTTGACATCAACTGAAAATGTATTCCTGTAAGATATCCCTTACATCCACTGTGAACCTCCCAAAGACACGGCCGGTAAAGAGAGGTGGTAAAACACTAGATGTCCTGTGTGTGTGAGAGAGAGACTTTCAGAACTACTTTTTTCCTCTCCAAAAGGCTTTGGCTAGTTTGGTTTGCCATAAAATTACAATTTGGGTTAGAATTAGAATTATGGTTAGGAATTAGGACTAGGTTAAGTTTAGACATAAATGTTAGGTAGTTCATGTTAGGTTCATGTTTGGGTAAGGGTGGGATTAGTAAAGTCTGATTTTTTAAGGGCAATCAAATTTTGCTTCCCCATATACATACCCAATTCCAAAAAATCTGGGAAATGTATATAAAAACAGAATGGATTTGATGCCAGTAACACGTTTCAAAAAAGCTGGGACGGGCATCAAAAGTCTGGAAAAGATGTGTAATGCCAAAAACTAAACCTGGTGAAATATCAAACAACTAATTAGGTCAATTGGCAACAGGTCAGTAACATGATTGGGTATTAAAAGATCCTTCCAGACAGGATGGGTCTGTCAGAAGTGAGGATGGGGAGGGGTTCACCACTCTGAAAGACTGCGCAGACACATAGTGCAACAATTTAAGAATAACGTTCCTCAACGTAAAATTGCAAAGAATTTCGGGGATCTAATGTTTTACGGTACATAATATCTTTAAAAGATTCTGATGCTGAAATTTCTGTACGCAAGGGACAAGGCCGAAAACCAATATTGGATGGCCGTGATCTTCAGGCCCTCAGACGGCACTGCATTAAAATCAGACACAATTCTGTAGTGGAAATCACTGCATGGGTGGAACCCTCAGGAACCCTTCCGGAAACCAGTGTCTGTGAACACAGTATGTCTCTGCATCCACAAATGCAAGTTAAAACTCTACCATGCAAAGATTAAACCATATATAAACAAGATCCAGAAACGCAGCCACCTTTTCTGGGCCTGAGGCTCATTTAAGTTGAACATACTGTTCTGTGGTCTGACGAATCAAAGTTTGAAATTATTTTTGGGAATCATGGACGCTGCGTCCTCCGGACCAAACAGGAAAGGGACCATCTAGCTTGTTATCAGCACACAGTTCAAAAGCCAGCATCCGTGATGGTATGGGGGTGCATTAGTGCACATGGCATGGGTGACTTGCACATCTGTGAAGGCACCATGAATGCTGAACAATATATAGAAGTTTTAGAGAAACATATGCTGCCATCCAGACAAAGTATTTTTCAGGGATGGCCTTCCTTATTTCAGCAAGACAAAGCCAAACCACATTCTGCACATATTACAACAGCATGGCTCTGTAGTAAAACAGTCCGGGTGCTAAACTGGCCTGCCTTCAGTCCAGACCTGTCACCCAGTGACAACATTTGGCGCATTATGAAGTGAAAAAAACGACAAAGAAGACCCCAAACTATTGAGCAGTTGAAATCCTATATCAAGCAAGAACTACAGCAGTTGGTCTCCTCAGTTCCCAAACATTTACAGAGTATTGTTAGAAGAAGAGGTGATGCAACACAGTGGTAAACATGTCCCTGTCTCAAATTTTTTTAAACGTGTTACTGGCATCAAATTCAAAATGTGGATATATTTTTCCAAAAACAATAACATTTCTCAATTTCAACATTTGATATGTTGTCTTTGTACTATTTTCAGTTAAATGTAGAGATAAATGATTTGCATATCATTGCATTCTGTTTTTATTTGCTTTGTTTTGCAGCGTCCCAATTTCTTGGGAAACCGGGTTGTAGATGACTGGCTAAACGTGTGTTTGTGTAACTGTAAGGGTTTAGGGAGCAGTGTGCACCCTATTCCCTCTATAGTGCCCTATTTGACTGGGCACCATATGAGAAAAGGGCATCATTTTGGACAAAAATATCTTGTGGGTAAATAGCAACATTTTCCCAAGCAGTCCAGCTCACTCAGTGAATTGGTGAAGCTCAGAAAATTTGATCAAAAATAAAACAGCTGTGCTTTGTCAACTGTTCTCTCTTTAAAACACTAGTCTTGGCTCACATTGGAGGAAAGAAAATTCATTTTTTTTCTCGTGCTTTCTTAGTCACTGTGAGGGGCAAGCAACGTGTCTGGCATTGCTTACCAATGCAGAGATTGACTGCCAACTTTCAGGGTTACAAAAAAATCAAAGAACAGATGTGCTGCATAATGGAAGTGCATAACGTTTTTAGTGAGTCCACATCTCAGTATTTTGACAGGATGAGGACATTTTTAAGATGCTGCACTTGCTGCACAGAAAATGGTAAATTTAATGTACAAACAACACTTTGAAAGAGCCCTGTGTCCTTGCCATTCAATCCCCAGTCCTTCAGTATTCATCTACAAGTGAATGAGTGGTGAATATTGACTGTGAGTTAAGAGAATATTGACCAGGACAGAAAGGAAGGCTGGAAAATGAAAAGACGAAGAGAGAGAACAGAGGAGAAATAAGCAAGCATCCATTGAACCTAAAGATCATCTCACATGAGAGTTAAGGCTTCAGTTTTGTGCCGCTAACAGAGTTGCTAATCGATAGAGAATAAACAGTCACACACACACACAGCCACGCACACACAGATTGCCTCTCAGCAGGCACGTTGGTGCTTCTACTGGACTAAAGGATGGACAACATCCAGACCAACTACCCAACATCCAGACCAACTATGCCACATCCAGACCAACTACACAACACCCAGACCAACTACACAACACCCAGACCAACTACTCAACATCCAGACCAACCATGCCACATCCAGACCAACTATACAGCACCTAGACCAACTACACAACACTCAGACCAACTACACAACACCTAGACCAACTACACAACATCCAGACCAACTATACCACAACAGACCACAGGTTCTGTCAGAGCTGTCCCAACAACACTATAGCAACACTCTGGTTCTGTCAGATTCATAATTTCTGAGGAAATGTGGATGAATAGACTGAGGATGAATCGTTTCAATTAAAACACAGTGGAATGAATTTTGACAACTGACACATCTTTTTATTGCCAGGGGTTTGACATTCAGCCGTTTGACATTCAGACCACAAAGTTACGACAAAATTGTTTAGAAATTGTTTTTTAGTTTTCAAGCTAGTGTAAATTCCATTTAGACCATATCTTCAGTTCATTGAAGTAAACCAAAAATAATAATAATAATAATAATAAAAGCTTTTCACTTTTCTGTAATACTTGCCATTTTCATCACAAAACAGACTACTACTGTGAATTGCATAAAACCGAACATAAAAATGTATTGAGAGATTATGCCTCCATAGATGGGAATATTATAGTGGATATGATGTGATTTCAGGATGTAATTTCCAATTCAGCGAGTAATCTTCCACTTGGCATGTATTATGTGGGGTCAGCTTACCAGAAGCCCATGCGCTAAGTCAGGAGAGACATAGCCAGTGGTCAGGGTTGAGATGATGAGAGAAGTGATCCATGGGAGGAGGTCTACAGAGATGGTCTGGAGAAGGAAGGAGGTTTGGGGTAGGTTGTTGGGCGACATCACTTGTCTTAGGATTTCACCTGCAGAGAGTGGGGGGGGTGGACATGGACAAGCTCTGTGTGTGAGGGACCATTGGACTCAATAGGCTGAGTGAATGAACGGGGGGGGGGCGTAAACTAGCCTGTTGTTGGAGGAAGAAGTTTGACATGTTAAGCGATGGGAAGTGTCTTTAACAGCAGATAGATAGGTGACAGGGAGGGAGAGAAAACATGATGAATCTGTTTTCACACAGCTGGCCTCAGCACTGTTCTGTCATCTCACAGTCAGTCACTTTACCACAGAGCCGGTGGAGAGGGGACAGTGAGTCACAGAGCCGGTGGAGAGTGGACAGTGAGTCACAGAGCCGGTGGAGAGGGGACAGTGAGTCACAGAGCCGGTGGAGAGGGGACAGTGAGTCACAGAGCCGGTGGAGAGGGGACAGTGAGTCACAGAGCCGGTGGAGAGGGGACAGTGAGTCACAGAGCCGGTGGAGAGTGGACAGTGAGTCACAGAGCAGGTGGAAAGTGGACAGTGGGAGTCAGAGGGTGTGGAGTGGTGGGAGAGCAGTTGTGCAGAGGCAGAAACAGGAGAGAAATGGGAGAAGGACCGGATAGAAGAGGAGAGCAGTAGGGGAGAGAATGAAGATTGAGAGGGTGTACAAAGAACTGGGTAGGGTCACGGTGGGTTAGAGGAGAGAGGAGGAATTGGAGACATCAAAGATCTGCAGAGGGGTTCAGTGAGATGAAACGACAAACAGCACCCATGTTAAAGCAGAGGGATCCACCCATGTTAAAGCTGCAGGATCCACCCATGTTAAAGCAGAGGGATCCACCTATGTTAAAGCAGAGGGATCCACCTTGGCCACATCATGTCTTTAAGGGTTAGAGAGGCTACAGCCATGTTTACTTGTGACATTGTCTGAATATGTTTGTCATTGTAAGGCCATTTAGGCAATAACTCCAAACCTTGAGTATTTGAGTATCTTGGCTTTTATAGGCTATAAATGGCTCATGAGTTCACCTCACAGTATCTTCTGTAAACCTGTTTCATCCCTCTTCTTCATTGCGGTTCCAGACTAAAACGTTTAAATAAAACTACAAACATAATTAATGTCTTTTAGTTCCTGATAGCCTGTATCTATGATTGGCAATGATTGTCTTCCCATCTCCTTTCAGCATTGATCGCAAGATCGCTATGGTGGTAATGGGTTCCATTAGGGTATTTTTTTTACATCAGTGTCTGTTTCCCTTATTTCCCGCCTCTCTCTGATCATCTCTCTCCATCACTTTCTCTATCTCTCTCTTTATCTCGCTCTATCTCTCACTCTCTTAATCTCTCTTTACATCCGTCACTTTATTTATTTCTCTCTTCATCTCTCTCTCTCTTCTTTCATCTGTATCTATGTCTCTCTCTCTCTCTTCTCTCTCTCTCCTAGTGTGGTGGATTAACCAACATTTCTGTCATTCTAAGACTTTAAGTCTGTCAGAAGATAGACATAACATGACACCAAGTATGATCTTATCCAGTTCTTAGCATTCTGTTCACCCCATCCCCATAGGACTCTGGTTTTTATTTGCAACACAGTCTGTCCCTTATACTCTTCTACTCATTACAAAACATGGAATTTATAGCTTTTCTTGACTAAACTATAAAATTATAAACACACTTGTAAGTCACACCATGTCGACCAGCTCCCAAACATCATACTCAAAACAACAAAAAAAGTGTTTTCAGATTTGTATAGGGTTAAAAATATTAAAGTAAATGTTGATTCTGCCTCAAACTCAACATCCTGTAACTGACCTGGGCCAGAGGTTTTCATCTGATGCTACCTTTACCAATTGTCAATCTTATCTTGAAAAATGCCATTCTCTTGAATAATTTTTGTTGACTGGATTTGCTGCTCTCAACTTGCTACAAAGGGCACCAAAGTACATTCTGGAATCACCTCCTGGGTTCAGTCAGGTGGCTTTCAGTAGCACTAATGTTTCCAACATGGCGCTGAGGTGACAGAGAAACCTCATGCCTCTGGTCTTGGATCTAAGGGAACTGAAAATATCCTACTCTGGTTCAGCAGGCAGTTCTTATCCATCAAATCTTGTGGAAGCAAATAAATCATGGGGATCTTTAATGTCCGGGGATGACATTAAAGATGGCTCGTCTCCTCAACAAATCAACACTCAACTCCTCTGATGTCAAACACTACTAAACGGCATCCTTTAAGTCCTTCCCCACCAACACACTTCAGCATGCTGCCTCTGACCAACTCCCCTGTTATCTCTAACCCTAACCAGTCAGACTCCTGAGTATAATATGACTAACCAGTCAGACTCCTGAGTCTAATATGACTAACCAGTCAGACTCCTGAGTCTGATATGACTAACCAGTCAGACTCCTGAGTCTAATATGACTAACCAGTCAGACTCCTGAGTCTAATATGACTAACCAGTCAGAGTCCTTAGTCTGATATGACTAACCAGTCAGACTCCTGAGTCTAATATGACTAACCAGTCAGACTCTTTAGTCTACCATGACTAACCAGTCAGATTCCTTAGTCTAATATGACTAACCAGTCAGACTCCTGAGTCTGACATGACTAACCAATCAGACTCCTGAGTCTAATATGACTAACCAGTCAGACTCCTGAGTCTGATATGACTAACCAGTCAGAATCCTTAGTCTGATATGACTAACCAGTCAGACTCCTGAGTCTAATATGACTAACCAGTCAGACTCCTTAGTCTACCATGACTAACCAGTCAGATTCCTTAGTCTAATATGACTAACCAGTCAGACTCCTGAGTCTGACATGACTAACCAGTCAGACTCCTTAGTCTAATATGACTAACCAGTCAGACTCCTTAGTCTAAAATGACTAACCAGTCAGACTCCTTAGTCTAATATGACTAACCAGGCTTAAATAAAGACTCACATTGTACTTTGAAAATTATCAACCTTTAACAATAGGAAAAATTAAGAGAAATGTTTTCACAATGTTATTTCCTTTTTGGCCTTACAGTCAGGACAGTGAGAGGTGAACGGCCAGTAAAAGGTCATTTCCCAGTGACCTTTCTTTTCTGCCGAAATCATGAAAGAACTACTAAATATTTAGTTACCCTTTTTTCAATATTTAATGACTAACATTGTATACGTGTACATATTACAAGAACAAAATATCTAACAGAAAAATGCTTGCCTGTCTCCCGAAGTGTATTTTTGGAAATACACTCAAGACAAGTCACAACAGACAAAATTAAAATGGTGGGACAGTTCTCAGAAATAGTTTTCTGCTGTATCGTTACATTGGAATATATATATTTTCATTTCCTTTTCCATCCTGTGTTGTGTCAGTGTTCCTTTCAGTGTGAAGATGATCATAAAGGTTTCTGAAAATATTAAATGTCTTTATCTAGAATTAATACATAGACTTTTAATGTTGTTGTAATATTTTGGATTATAGTGGCACAGTAAATTGCCATAAAGTGCTTAGCAATAAATGATTAATGAATTGGAAAATAGATATTCATACTGCTAAGAGTATATTCATAGGCCAACCATTTGTGTATTAGACCAGGTTGAGTAACTAAATAGTGATGCTTACCTTGAGGTCAGATAAAACCTGAGAGGATTTATTTGCACCATCGACTGATTGTACTGGCCATTGAAGGTGTTACAGTAATGAAAATAATGATATTACTCTGGGCTGTTATTGTAACAATACCTCTATAGTAAGATATATGAATATGAGCTTAGCGTGGTGTGAATGCACAAGACAAATCCTACAAGAATGTGTTTCATTGAACTTTGCTAATGCAGATGGAGACTGAAATGTAATTCATATACTGTAGATGTTTAAGGAATGCTAATATATGTTTAAGGAATGCTAATAGATGTTTAAGGAATGCTTATAGATGTTTAAGGAATGCTTATATTTGTGTTGTCAGGTCTTGGTATGGCAGGCTCGCCAGACCAGTGAGATCCAATGTCCTCTCTCCTTCATTTGGACACCTATTTTGTTGTTTATTGCCCTCACATGTTTCCCTAATCAGTGTCCCTAATTAAGTTCCTCTTTTCCTAGTGTGTCTTGTTGGTCTTTGTGTGGTTTAAGCCATATGTAACACTGTTCTGTCTTGTCTAGTTGTCTAGTAAATGTTTTCTTATGTTCTAGTTCTTTTTTTAATGTCCTCTGTTCTCCCTGTGCATGTGTTATCACTCTGTGTAAGGACTATGTTTTTGTTGGGTTTTTTTTTGGGGGGGGGCAACTCAATTGCAGAGACAATTCCAGTGACCCAGACAACCACTGTTGTAATAAATAAACAGCGACAGAGTGGAACACACACACACATATGGACGCACGCATGCACACACACACACACACACACACAGACAAACACTATACAGCCCTAAAAGGGCAAAGTGAGATTAATCACTGTTGCTGAGTGGTATTATATCCATTCACAGTTTCTGGTGGTAATTTATGGTCTCTTTGCACAGGGGAACCCTAAGCTAGCAGGATGAAGCTGTGCCTCAAATGCCACTCCGTTCCCTAGATAGTACTCTACTTAGTACACTACCCCTAGGAAATAGGGTGCCTGTTCCGCATGCAGTCGTAGCATCACCCTAAGTCAACAGACACTCCTTCAGGTTTAATCATCACCTCCTTGAAAACCTCTTGAGCCAGCCAACTCACACAGCCACACAGTCACTGTCAAGTCAACATGGCTTTGTACTGTACGTAAACAGGACAGAATTTCATAAAATAAAGTATTGCAATGAAAATTAGACATATAGGACCCTCCAGGTCAAACTGTTGGTATAATGAATGAGCAGTACAAGAAGCAGAAGGTAGAGAGAATGGGGAGAGAGACAAGGAGGGATAGAGGTAGAGAGAAAGAGGTAGAAACAGGGAGGTAGAGAGAAGTGGGAGAGAGATATGGGGTAGAGAGAAGAGGTAGAAAGAGGGAGGTAGAGAGAGGGAGATAGAGAGACAGGAAAAGAGGTAGAGAGAGAGGTAGAAACAGGGAGGTAGAGAGCAGAGGGAGAGATACAGGGAGGGAGGGAGAGAGAGGTAGAAACAGGGAGGTAGAGAGAAGAAGGTGGAGAATGAGGGAGGAAGACAAAGAAAGGTAGAAAGAGAGAGAAACAAGAAGAAAAATTAGTTGGAGGTATGTGTTGGTGGAAGTGGTTTAAATGATCCTGAATCAGCAAGGTTTGTGGTGGGAGTGGTTTAAATGATCCTGAATCAGCATGGTTTGTGGTGGG
>JACXGI010018882.1:0-12717 GCA_016801175.1 Esox masquinongy
CAAGGAGGAATGGGCAAAAATTTCAGTCTCTCGATGTGCAAAACTGATAGAGACATACCCCAAGCGACTTACAGCTGTAATCGCAGCAAAAGGTGGCGCTACAAAGTATTAACTTAAGGGGGCTGAATAATTTTGCACGCCCAATTTTTCAGTTTTTTATTTGTTAAAAAAGTTTGAAATATCCAATAAATTTCATTCCGCTTCATGATTGTGTCCCACTTGTTGTTGATTCTTCACAAAAAATTACAGTTTTATATCTTTATGTTTGAAGCCTGAAATGTGGCAAAAGGTCGAAAAGTTCAAGAAAAGCTTTGAGTGATTCGATATTAGGTCTTCCATATCAGAGGCACTGTCTGTAAGCACTACGCCACGGCATTACACATTTCAGCAATCGCTAGACTTCATTGAGGATTGTGTTAAACTGACTAATGTTTCTTATTAAGTTTACCTCCACCCTAGCGTCCATGAACTGTATTGCTTTTGCCACTGGCAAAAGTATAGACAAGAGGTATAGACAAGAGGCTATACTTACAGCCAGCAAATGTATAGCTCTGCGGTATAGTGGTAAACGATGCAGTCTTTCACGTGGGCGACCCGGGTTTGAATCTCGAGGTGGCACCACTTTCTATTGCGGGCCAACTGAACTAGGCTTGCCTGGTTTCTTGTTTATGTACATGAGATATTTCAGTTTTTACATTGTCAGGTCCTGACTATGGGGGTACCCCTAGGCATCTCTATGCGCCTGGAGATGATAGTCAGGGCCCGACAGCAGAGGTGCCTCTAGGCATCTCTGCTCTTCAGTTTTGTTGGTCCCCATTTAGAGGAAGCTGCCCCACGTTGTCTCTTATCGGGGATCCTATTCTGGTTACCCCTTTGGTCATATGAGTTGTGATTCATTGTTTGTGTTAAGTGTGTTATGCACGGCTATTGGTTGGTGCCTCACCTTTTGTTGTTTTCTTTTGTTTGTAAAGACAAACATTAAAGGAATGTACTAAAGCTCTGCTCCACGTGTCCTGCCTCACCACCACTGTGACAAACATCTTCTATAAATTGGCACAAATTTCTAAAAACATGGTTTTGCTTTGTTTTTTTAATGAATTATAAATGTTCATAAACAAATGTTATAAATTATAAAAGTCCAAAACACAACAAAAGGTGAAGAAACTGAAGGGATCTGAATCCTTTCTCAAGCACAGTACTTTAACTATTTCATGATTAATAAACTAAATAATGTTTTGTTTGTGACATGCTCGATTACTTTTTAACTTTTACTTTTTTATCTGTGTAGGCAGGTGTTGCTTACCATTGGCCAGTGGCTTCCAAAACTGAAATACTACAGTAACTTATCACTTATTTGTCATTGCTAGCCACTGCTGAGATGACATCCTAGCTGGCTAACTAGCAAGGCAACCTTGGAAACATTGGACAATGGATTGTTAGATTAGTCTTTTAATAATATGTTTATGGTTACTTATGGTTAGGCACGAAATATCTCTCTTATTTCCCCAAACAAGTTCTGTGAATCAGAATCGCTATTTGGAAAGTTATTGTTCTAACTATCAATCTAGTTATATTTTAATTATATATTGAGATAGCTTTGCATATTTGTAGGCTTGTCTGACATTAGCTTTTGCTTGGGGCAACAGGGCTACTTGACTAGCTTCTTTAGTTTGTTAGCTACCTATTCTAGCCAGTGATTCTAGCTCAAAAAAAGAGAATGGTTCTTCCCCAGCTCTGCGGGTTGCAGATAGACCCTTCTCATATTAGATATGGATATGAAAGTCTCTTAGGGGCGAGAGAGAAGAGTGGAAAATATAGTTACAATGCTCAATATTTCAATTAAATTGGGAAATGGATCTGTCTGGAAGGTGTGGTTACTCCCGGGAGATGGAGACAGTGGAACACATTTTATTTCAGTGCCAGAGCTATGGTAAGAAACTGAGGGATTTCTATTGGAGCAAATCATTAGGGATGTAGTGTTTAATTATTTATTTGGTTTCCTTAGGCCAGAAGAAAAGAATAATAGGGAAGATCTAAAGTATGCTCAAAAATGACCCTGTCTCTTGTCCATAATCCAGTCCAGTTGGTGGCAGTAATGCACCTTCGAATTTGGTTATCAACCGCCACAGAAAATCCACAGAATAATAAGAAGGAAATAGAAGAATACACTACAGAAGGCCAAAATGGAGGACTACTCGTCTAAACAACCAGCTGAAAATCTTGATCATCCTCCTAATAGTCGCTTGTTTCTTGTAACAAGTCGATCAGTTTCAGAAGATGTTATTCGAAATCATTTTTCCGTCTTTGGGGAGATCCAAGGTGTATGGGTCGTTAAAGACAAACAGACAAAGGAGTCGAAAGGGGTCTCCTACGTTAAATTCGCGAAGTCTTCAGAAGCATGCACCGCCATGGAGGACATGCACGGAAAATGCCTGGTAGACGGAACGAAGCCTATTAAGGTTTGCATTTGCAAATCAAAATGTCTGACAACATTCCTCATAGTCTCGTACATGCATTACTATTGCATGGATTGCATGCTCTCTACAGTGCAGGTTAATCTCGTTCACAGACCACTCTTTCATACGGTGTGTGCGGTCTCCTCAAGGTTAGCGCAGAGTTAACCAGAGTGTATTTTGCATGTAATGTCTTATCTTTGTTTCCATTCGTTTAACATATGTTGTCCGTGAATCAGTTTTTAACCATTTAACCCCCGCCATTGTTTGTCGGATTGATTCCCATTTGGTGCCAGTAATAACATGTACTGTATGCATAATAGGCCTTACTGTCACTGATGGACTATACAATTTATCAAAAAAATATGTCGAAAACGTTGTAGACCACATTACGCTGTGCAATCAGTCGCGAAATTTGAAATACGTATTCTCTTGCGTAATTGTATTCCTCATGTGTAACAACTGATGTTGTAACTAGGCCTAGTGGTTATGTAGTTTGCTGAAATGTAGTGCCACGGAGCAGTGAGTTGCGATGCAGTCATACTATGCCTCTTAATGATCTTTATGAGTAGGCCTATGCCCTGTTATCCATGTTAATTAGTTATTAACACGGATAACAGGGCATAGGCCTATTTCAACAACTAATAATAACTTCCTCTTTCTATACCAAGAACTAATGGCTCTGGCTTTCAGTATGCAGCCTACCTTGGATGCAGATCTTTCTGAGTAGCCTATTGCTTTTTTAGTTCTTCCTGTTCCATCCAACTGTTCACATTATCAGCTTGTTAGTTATGAAATCCCAATATTGCTCTAGTTATTACCCATTTTCTTATTCCTCTGTGTAAGTTGTGTTTTGTGATTACACGTTTAAAAGTCACCTTTTATGACCATTTTAACAATGCCTTCCAAAATGTGAGCATGTTATGTAACTACATGGGGCTGCTACCATCAATTCCATAGATAATACAAGTGTTGAAACCATCTAGATCTGAAGATCTAAATAAACTCAGACCTGATAACAATTATAACATAATATATAATAACACAGAAATACATGCATAAATGCAGGTTATTTTTCAGATGCTAAAATATTTACTATTAAGAAAAACCTCAGAGCTCAGCTCTAGCTGTAAAAAGTGTGTGTGTGTGTGTGTGTGTGTGTGTGTGTACACACACACACACACACATAAAAAGCTCTGGAAAAAATTAAGACCACTCCTAATTTTTCTTAAATCAGCATCTCTACATTCTATTCCAGTGTCTGTTAAATTCCAACACAGGCACACCTTATTTTACTTAATGAGGTACTGATTAGGTGATTACCTGAACCAAATCTAATTCAACGAGGAAAAGTATAAAAACCACTGCTGTGGTCATCACTATCCTCTTGCAATAGGACCGGCTGGATAGCAAAAACAGTGCAAGTAGTACCTCAAAGGTAATTTGAATGAAAAAAATAACTATTCAGCATGACAAAATAGTTGAAAAGAAAAGCTTTGAGTGAGGAAAAGAAGGGTTCAATTCTGGCTTTACTCTCCAGAGGGATACAGTGAACGTCAGGATGCTTCCATCCTGAAAATTTCAAAGACGGCGGTTCATAAGAACAAGGTCAAGCAACAGACATTGGGGACAACAAAGCTACAGACTGGCAGAGGGTGAAAACGACTGTCCACTGACCGAGATGACCGTCAACTCATTCGAATGTCACTCAACAACCGTAGGATGACATCAAGTGACCTACAAAAAGAATGGCAAACAGCATCTGGGGTGAAGTGCACGGCGAGGACAGTTCAAAACAGGCTCCTAGGGGCAGGGCTGAAATGGTGCAAAGCTAGAAAAAAGCCCTTCATCAATGAGAAGCAAAGAAGAGCCAGGCTGAAGTTTGCAAAAGGCCATAAGGATTGGACCATAGAGGAGTGGAGTAAGGTCATCTTCTCTGACGAGTCAAATTTTCAGCTTTGCCCAACACCTGGTCATCTTAGACGAGAGACCTGGAGAGGCCTACAAGCCACAGTGTCTCGCACTTACTGTGAAATTTGGTGGAGGATAGGTGATGATCTGGGAATGCTTCAGCAAGGCTGGAATCGGGCAGATTTGTCTTTGTGAAGGACGCATGAATCAAGCCAAGTACAAGGTTAACCTGGAAGAACACCTGCTTCCTTCTGCTCTGACAATGTTCCCCAACTCTGAGAATTGATTTTTCCAGCAGGACAATGCTCCATGCCACACAGCCAGGTCAATCAAGGTGTGGATGGAGGACCGCCACATCAAGACCCTGTCATGGCCAGCCCAATCTCCAGACCTGAACCCCATTGAAAGCCTCTGGAATTTGATCAAGAGGAAGATGGATGGTCACAAGCCATCAAACAAAGCCGAGCTACTTGAATTTTTGTGCCAGGAGTGGCATAAAGTCACCCAACAGCAATGTGACACACTGGTGGAGAGCATGCCAAGACGCATGAAAGCTGTTATTAAAAATCATGGTTATTTCACCAAATATTGATTTCTGAACTCTTCCTAAGTTAAAACATTAGTATTTTGTTGTTGAAAAATTAATATGAATTTGTTTTCTTTGCGTTATTTGAGGTCTGAAAACAATGCATCTTTTTTTGGTTGTTTTGACCAGTTGTTATTTTCTACAAATAAATATTTTAACGAGATTATTAGTGTTATTCACTTCACCTGTCAGTGGTCATAATGTTATGGCTAATCGGTGAATATATAATATGGGATTGAGTTTATTTCTTAAAGGCTGCTTATATGACCGTTGTTTCAGGTGTTCATTGCCCAGTCAAGGTCTTCTGGTAGACACAGAGATGTGGAGGATGAAGAGCTCACCAGAATATTTGTAATGATCCCCAAAACATTCACCGAAGAAGATCTGAAAGACACATTCAAGGTAAAAGGTCCATTGCAATGCATCCTCCGAACAGTTGCTTGTTTTTCATTACAAGTTAGTCTGTTTCAGAAGATATTATTTGAAATAATTTTTCCATCTAAAGTGTTTGGGTTGTTAAGGACAAACAAAGGAGTTGAAAGGGATCTCCTACGTTAAATTAAAATGTCTTTGTAAGCATGCACCGCCATGGAGGACATGCATTGCCTTTTTCTTTCACCTAATTAAATATCATGCATCAGAATTCTATATATATTGTGTAATGTGAATAATGTACAGTTCATTGTAAAAAAACAAACAAACTATAAAGCTTTATTTCTCTTGTAGGAGTATGGTGACATAGAATACTGTGTGATCATAAAGAATAAAACCACAGGGGAGAGCAAAGGCTTAGGATATGTGAGGTATCACAAGCCATCACAAGCAGCCATTGCCATCGAGAACTGTGATCGAGGTAAGGTAGCGTCATATGTAATTTTAAAGTTGAGAGAGGCCTTGGCAGAAAGCATTCCAGTGCCGCTGTTGTGGATGCATACAGGGTGGGCCGAGACCACATTGGGAAGAAAATATGTTTATATACTCTCTTACTGTTTTAATACAGACTTTCTGCTTATATTTGTTCTTGGATTGTATTAGAAGGACCTTTTGGTCCCACTGTTTACAAACTCAATTCTTGCTGCTTCCATTTCAGTAGCCTGCCTTTCCTTGTCTTTCACTGGACATGGAAGATTTTTATTTTTACCTCTGTTCATATAGGGAATCAAATTGAGACACTGGTCTCCTGTCGGTCATTTATCAGACATTTTTACTGCCTGATAGACACCACGACATCAAACTTCTAAGGTCATGTGCTCCTGTAATTTTCGTTTTAAGGAAATTACCTCCAACAAATGCTTTTCAAAAGAGAAATCAATAAGTTAAAATATAAAAATGTGTCCCGTTTAAATGTCTCCCGCTCTTCACAGTAGTATTGCATTTGTAATGTTGCCCATGTCTATGACAACCAGCCTACAGGGCAGTTCTTGCTGAGCCCCGAAGCAAGAACTCAGCTGCAGATAATGACTATCACAGCAGTGGCAGAGTGGAGCATATGTCAAGTGACCTAGGAATGAACCCCTATTCCTTTGGAGTTTGTAAGTAAACGGATGCTGAATTTGATATTTGTATGTGCTTCGAGCTTTGCCGTGGTCTGACGTTTGTCTGTGGGGTTCCTCCATGACAGCTGACCCTGGCAGCTATGCCTTAACTGACTACCGATCCAGTGACATTATCACCCGATGCCTGATGGTTTCCTCGAGAGCTAGCGTTACCCAGGAGCAAATCTATGGTCTCTTTGACCTCATACCAGGGATGGATTACTGCGAGATGCAGCGCGATCCCTATGGACTCAACAAAGGTATTATACAATATTTTCCAGAAAAACAATCATTTTTGCTTTTCCACCAACAAGGTTATGGGGTATCCTGGTATTCCTGTTAAAAAGCAGTGCTTACAGCAGCCCGGCTAACAAGGCCCAAAAAAAAACAAATCAAAAGCCCTTAAAATTATTTGCTGCTGGACATATTGTCCGGAAGGGAAGAAAAGTGAAGTATCCAAAACTTCCAAACTGCTCGCAAATTCCAAAGGGGCTTTCCAGTTAGCTATACCCTAACTTGGCAAAACTGGCAAAGATTGCCTTAGTTACCCCGATTTCTTTCTCCAAAACTGAATAAAGATGGCCTCAAGATTGTGTCTTGGGGAGGAACATGTAACCAGATTAATGCGTATCGCAAGCTGCTCAGAAGAGTTTGCCACTTTTTGTTTCCCAACAGCATTAGCTCACTTGACCAAGCCAAGATCTGCCACAAATGCAGACATACTCCACTGTCTTCCTAAACAATTGAAAGTGCACGCAATGACAAAAACTAAGCCCTCATCTCCTAATGCTTGTGTTTCATAACAGCTGCATTAATGTCCAGTAACAACACTCAGAGCTAACAAAAAATCATTGGCGGCTAGAGATGGTTGGGTTGATTTTTAACTGGGCAAAATGACAGCCTCTGCAGCCATAGACTAAATAAATAACACTGGCCTGCACAAATAGCTGTGTTTTTTATTTTGTTATTTATTAGGTTGATTGAAAACAGCCTGTATTTATTAGTGTACAGGCTATAGATGTATTTCTCCATTGAAACATTTATGATTTAGCAGTGAAAACAATGTGAAATGTATTGCACTCCTGTAAGAACTTGTTTTTTTTATTGTGTGAAAATCTTGGCAAAGATTGTAAAACGATTACATACAACCCTATTTCCAAAATAGTTGGGATGCTGTGTAAAGTGCAACTCTTTGGAAGTCACCTTTAAAGTTTCCTTTGTCGCTTTGTTTTCTAAGGGAAAAATGCCCTGCACATGCGTAACTGTGATAACAAATAAAATCATCTGAGAAGGTTCTGTAGGTGCAAAGAAGCCAACACCCAAGCCAAGAAAGCAGTGTACTTACTGTTTTATTTTTGGACCCATTTACGTTGTACTTTAGTACACTGAATAGTAATAAAATAGATGTATGTACAACCCCGTTTCCAAAAAAAGTTGGGGACGCTTCGTAAAATGCAAATAAACACATTGTAATGATGTGCAAATCATTTCATCCATATATTAAATTCTACAAAGACAACATATCAAATGTTGAACCAGAGAAATTTTATTGTTTTTGGAAAAATATATACCCATTTTGAATTTGATGCCAGCAACACATTTCAAAAAAGTTGGGACAGGTGCATGTTAACCACTGTGTTGCATCACCTCTACTTTTAACAATACTCTGTAAGTGTTTAGGAACTGAATAAACCAATTGCTGTAGTTTTGAAAGTGATATGTTTTACCATTCTTGCTTGATATGGGATTTCAGCTGATCAACAGTTCGGGGTCTCCTTTTGTCGTACTTTTCATTTCATAAAGCTCCAAATATTTTCAATGGGTGACAGGTCTGGACTGCAGGCAGGCCAGTTTAGCACCCGGACACTTTTACTATGAAGTTGTGCTGTTGTAATATGTGCAGAATGTCGTTTGGCATTGTCTTGCTGAAATAAGCAAGGCCTTCCCTAGAAAAATTCATTGTCTGGATTGCAGCATGTTTCTCCCAAACCTGTATATAAATTGTTCAGCATTAATGGTGCCTTCACAGATGTGCAAGTCACCCTTGCCATGTGCACAAATGCACCCTCATACCATCACGGATGCTGGCTTTTGAACTGTGCGCTGATAAGAAGCCGGATGCTACCTCTCCTCTTTAGTCCAGAGGGCGCGGTGTCCATGATTCCCAAAAATAATTTCAGATTTTGATTCATCAGACCACAGGACAGTTTTCCACTTATAAATGAGATTGGGCACAGAGAAGGCGGCAGCGTTTCTGGATCTTGTTTATACATGTTTTTTTCTTTGCATGGTAGAGTTTAACTTGCATTTATGTGTGCAGCGACATACTGTGTTCACAGGCAATGATTTTCGGAGGTGTTGTGAGCCCATGCTGTAATTTCCACTACAAATATTTCTGTGCCACCTGAGGGCCCAAAGATCACAGCCATCCAATATTGGTTTTTGGCATTGTCCCTTGTGTACAGTGATTTCTGTGGATTCTCTGAATCTTTTAATGATTTTATGTACCGTAGATGATGAGATCCCCAAACCCTTTGCAGTTTTACGTTGAGAAACATTATTCTTAAATTGTTAAACTATTTGCCTGCACAGTCTTTGAGTGGTGAACCTCTCCCCATCCTCACTTCTGACACCATCCTCTCTGGAATGATCTTCTAATCCCCAATCGGTTTACTAACCTGTTACCAATGAACCTAATTAGTTGTGTGATATTCCCCCAGGTTTAGTTTTTTAGCATTACACAACTTTTCCAGTCTTTTGTTTCCTCTGTCCCAACTTTTTTGAAATGTGTTGCTGGCATCAAATTCAAAGTGGGCGTATATTTTTCAAGAAACAATAAAATGTCTCAGTTTCAACTTTTGATATGTTGTTTTTGTACTATTTTCTAGTGAATATAGTGTTTAAATGATTTGCACATCATTGCATTCTGTTGTGCTTTGCATTTTACACAGCGTCCCAACTTTTTTGGAAACGTGGTGGTAGAACAATTAGCAATTACATATAAATAATTTGAATTGGTTAAAAAGCTGTCTGACGTGTTCCAGTCAAAGCAGGCTAAAACAAATGCAATTTAATACTGTTTACTGTTGAGGGAACATTGAAAGTCATAGTGTTTTTTTCCAGTGGACAACATCATTTGAAACCAGAAGGGAGTCTTCTCAACTCCTTTGTGGGTTATCAGGAACACAGATGAGGGCAATAAAAAGGAATAGGCATCTGTGCTCTTAATGAGGGTGAGAGGGCATTGAACGTGACAGCAGGGTTGCTCATTTGAACGTGAATCTGAATCTTTTTTAGTTTCACTCCTAGAGTTACCTCTAATTTTGTGTTTCACTAACACCCAGGCCATGCTGTGATTCGATACAACAACCTGGGCTCAGCTGTCTACGCCAAAGAGAAGTTGAATGGCTTTGAGTATCCCCCTGGAAACCGGCTTGTTGTGACCCACATAGATGACGGAGAAGACAGGACCAGGTATAGACTTTTACCATATGATGATGCTTCAAATGTTTTAAGTAGCTTGATGGCAACAATGATAATGTTTGTTTTTATTAAAGTAGCTTGAAAGCATAACTTTCAGAGTAAGATTTATTTCATCTTAAACACAAGATAATAGGTCCCACCTAATTTATGATGTGTTCTTCTTTCTAAGCCTATTTCAGGTACCTTTGTTATGGTAGGAGTTTTATAGGAGCATATACAGTACCTGTGTGCCTTTACGTACTCTTTGCAGCTGAACTGTGTTCAGTCTGTACAGTAATTTACAGGGGTGAAATCCTGTAGTGGTGTAACGCTAACTTGACGCATTGTCAGATTTTAAAGTAGAGGATGAAAATTAGAAGAGTTCACCGTTGTAAGACTAATGTCATGTCCTTTGTTCAGTCCTGTTGGGAAGATGGCCATGCAGCTGGTTGCTGCTCAGATGATGTCAATGGTTTGGAATGGTCCTACCTCCAGTCAGCCACTGATGAAACCAGTAAGTGTTTTTTGTACATAATGGATGCAGTGTTTGAAGGTACATGCACTTACAGTTATGATTGTATCAAGATTAGCTCCTCCGAGGAATTCAAAACCCTTCCAAATAAAATTGTTATGGACTCACATCTAGACAGATTGAAATTCTTCAGACAGAATGAATCACCTTGAGCACTGTCTTTCTAGATTAAGTTTTGTGTGTTCCATGGGTATTTTGTTAATCTTCTGGTATCATTTTTTTCTATTAGGGTTACCGTGCAGCTTCTCCGATGCCCCGGGTCCAGACAGACGT
Source organism: Esox masquinongy (assembly GCA_016801175.1). Classification (NCBI taxonomy): domain Eukaryota; kingdom Metazoa; phylum Chordata; class Actinopteri; order Esociformes; family Esocidae; genus Esox; species Esox masquinongy. The sequence goes on from JACXGI010018882.1 coordinate 10,753, forward strand.
ATCACTTCCTTCTCTAAAGAAGCTAGCGCCTCCAGATAGCCGGGTGAAGGAGCGTCTCTTTGTGGTCTTCAGCCCTGCCCCTCTTCCCATGGAAGTCCTGGAAGATGTCTTTTGGTATGGGAAAACTTGTCCTGAAATAGTTAAGACCTTAAGAGTCCTTAAGTTCAGCATCCCAATCAGACCTTAAGTTCAGAATCCCAATCAGACCTTACTCGATTTGACCATCACATGACTGGCATATGATCTGGCGGTGGGATAAATTGCTGCATATTTATATTATATTTCAAAGCATTATGAATGAAATCTGTTAATTGGTGACAGGACAGACTAAGACATTACGGAATGCCCTACCATCTGGGATTAAATCATTGGTTAAACCTGAAGGATTACACAAATGGGAATTTCTTCATGGATCAGGTTTTATTGAAATGTTTCCTATAGTGGAAATCTGAAAAGCATATGCATAACAAGGGTGGCAATTGAAATGGAACAAAGAGGATTAGGGAGATTACGGAAAATGTATTTGACCAAAGGTCCAACTAACACAAAATAGTCTTTATTTTGTGTTAGTTGAACCTTTGTGTTCAACTAAAAACCTTTGTGTTCAGCTTTGTGTGACGAGTATCTTTTGATTTGGTGACCTTCTGATCCCCAAAATAGTGGGATCTGCAGCAACTGAAAGAAATGACAAGGGTTGGAGTAGTGAGAGTAATTAATTTCTTTAAGTGGCCACACTAACCTCTCCAAAGTGTGCATAGCAAAGGAGGCTTTTAGTGCAACTTATGCTGCTGATCTGCTTCACGTAAATAGTAAGGCATGAGGTTGTATATTTATGGCCATTTGTATAACTGACCCTGAATGGTTCATAATGGAAAATACTCACACAATGCTTTCATCTGCTACTCTCTTCTCTAATCTGCACTAACAAACTTTCCTCCTGAAGTTAACTAAAACTGGTAGCCATTAAGAATAAAACAATTTTTATTTGCCATCCTCCTGTAATGAAAATAAGTGTGTAATTTTTCATGTAGGCCTACACAAGTGACTCTCTAGTTTGTCATTTTTGTGAAGGTGGAAAGTAATTATCAGTGCATTAAGATGTGTGTTCCACAGCAATTTATCTTCACCAAAGACAAACAGTTTTATCATGTTCTGAACACACCGCAGTATGGCTACACATTATCTTGTAACAGCACATAATAAATTGTTGTAATTAACATTGACACAGAAATTATACGAAAGTGCATATTTGGTTTACTTGTATGTTGTATTTACTATAATCCACAGTCCCATCTCATCCAGAAGTTCAGAATGTCTATCACCTCATTGTTGAATAATTTGTTTCTTAAACTGTAGTTCTGTATGTTCATATTATATGATAATGTTAACATAGGGCTCACTTAGTAAGGCCTTATTAACCGCAATCCTAAAGGTTACATAAATACATGAAAATAAATGTACTGATTACAGTTATCTTAATGTTTAAGTATCAGATTTTCCTAATATATACTAGTACTTACGTACTCTATATATATGTGGATATAAAAAGTCTACACACCCCTGTTAAAATGCCAGGTTCTTGTGATGTAAAAGAATGAGACAAAGATAAATCATGTCAGAACTTTTTCCACTTTTAATGTGACCTATAACGTGAACAACTCAATTGAAAAACAAACTGAAATCTTTGAGGGGGAAAAATAAAAAACTCACAATAACCTGTTTGCATAAGTGTGCACACCCTCAAACTAATACTTTGTTGAAGCATTTTTTGATTTTATTACAGCACTCAGTCTTTTTGGGTAGGAGTCTATTAGCATGGCACATCTTGATGTGGCAATATTTGCCCACTCTTCTTTGCAAAAGCGCTCCAAATCTGTCAGATTGCGAGGACATCTCCTGTGCACAGCCCTCTTCAGATCACCCCACAGATGTTCAATTGGATTCAGGTCTGGGCTCTGGCTGGGC